>BGPR01010281.1:19226-53199 GCA_013235015.1 Araneus ventricosus | reverse complement strand
AATAGGTACACAACTGCTTCTTCTTATATTTTAATCTTGGTTTCTTTTCAGCAATTTACTGTAGCGTTTTCAAACGGAACGGATTTCACAAAGAATAATACTGATATTTGAGATAAAGGTATTCCTTAAAAACTTTTGTACTTTGTGAGATTTATTGCTAAGCAATAAAGACTCGGGAATAAGAATAATCTAAAAAGTATCATTGATGACTGCAATTGTGTAGGAAGGTGGGAGAGTATGTGGGGATAGCTGCCGAAAGATTTTTAATGTTAAATGAGAGAATTAAGATGTATTTAAATTATAAATTAGGACAGACTGTATAGAAATAATAAATTAAGAAAGAAGTCAAATATTTCGATGTCTTTTGAGTTTAAAATCCGGGGTATATTTAGGTATATTTCTAATAGCTTCGTTATCATGAGAGTCAATATTTTCAAAGACTTTTTTAGCCAGTCTGACAATGAATTCCTTAAAAAAGGGTATTCAATAGCTTTTAAAATTTCTGTGTTAGAAATAAAACATTTAGCTTCGTAAATAGATATGATTATGAGATTTATTCTCCACTTTTATTATGTCATCCCTTTATAGCTTTGTGGTTCTTTTTTCAACCAATGCAGCCAATTCTAGGCAATTTGTATCGCTGATTGGCACAGAGGGCTGTGTCTCTCGATTCGTCTGGACCTTACCAGGGTGACCAAAGGACTTTCTAGTAACTAGTCGGAGGAATTATAGTAATATTTTTACTTCAGAGCACTCTCGAATACATTGTGTACCTAATTCATGTAAATGCACACATAATACACAACATAAGCTACAGACTTGTTGCCACTACATCCAGTGAAAACATTAATATCAGTGATTTGTATTCAAGTTCCCATGGCTATAATTAACCTTCAGGAGTACTTTTCCCAGGACTTTATCTAACAAAAATGGCGCGTTTTGTGAAAAGCTTCATAGTATAGAGAGAAGGAACGAGTATGCATTTCGAACATTTTTAACTTTGTTCTATAGTTCCAAGATTTGACACGATCCTATTATGATGGTACAAATTCCCTCTTTCTTGTTGCTTTTTGAGTTATCGTATGCACATACAGTCATAATAGATAAGTATATATGAGTAATAAGTAGATTTTTGAGACTTCGGGGTGTCTAAAATCGAGAGATTTATCGAAAACCCGAGTTCGAATTTATTGACAATTATATTACTTTCATTTTGTATATTTCGTGCTCAATAAATATTCGCGGAAGGAAATGAGGAAAACAGAAACAAAAAAAGAATCCCGCTATATAATGCATCAATGAATACAAAACGCTTTACATTTTATGATCGCATTAAAACATATTTTTTTCTTAACACAATAATTTCTAAGTTATTGAAGATTAAGTATCGAAATTATTAAATTGCAGATAAAAAAGCAGCGAACAGTCAGTGGAACAAACAGTTTTCTATAATGTTAGGGTATTTAATGGCGAGTCAAATGAAAGCGTTTTGTTGCTTGATACACAGGAGCAAACTCTTTTCATCACAGTTTAACCTTCTACAGACCAAATTCAGATCCGGGTTAATTTTTAATTACATTTTGAATATTTCGTCTTCTAATGCTTTTGTTTAAAGATATCAATCATCAAAATATATATTATATGTTTTTTATAATGTTCCCAATAGGGAACATTGGCCCACTTCTGATAAAGCTCATTACACTAGACATTGGAATGGAAGACAGTGATGATCAGACTGAATAATAAGAAAATTATTGCAAAAAATATTTTTGTAGTTAATCACAAACGTGAATTTAATTGAAAATTTATGAATTTAAAGGAATAAAAAATATTTCTACACAAAAGTGCAAAAATGAAATTTTATAATAGTATTCTAGACGAAATTCTATATCAGTAATTGGTTATTTTTCCTGAGAGTTGCTGTATGCAATAGCCATGAAGAAACAAAAACTATATATAGTACATTTGGAAATAAAATAAATCACTATTTCTTTTTGCGAAGTCGTGGCAGTAGTTTCTCGCATTTTATACAACTCATAAATCCCACCTAGCCCAGAATTATATTTATGAATCCAATTTCGTTGTCCTACACATACCTTTATCTTCTGTGCATGAAAATAACTTTTAATCAGCTGGATTGGAAGTTGAAAATATTAATTAGAAGAAACAATCATTACAGAATCATCATTCCGGCTATACATAAATGCTTTTCCGACAAATTTATAATTATCCCCCCCCCCCCAAGATTACAGGTAAAAATTATTTTTTGCGCCAAAGCAAAGCATTAGCCTTTTTAACAACCGAAGGGGATTTCATTTCCTGAATTATATGAGATTTGTCCCTTCTATTTTGCTTTCAGTGCAAACTCACAATAGACAAATTCCTTCTTTAAAAGAATAGTCACAACTGGCCAATGTTCTCAATCGGGAACATGAAATTTTAATGAATTATAGCAAATGCGTTTCTCACTTATATAATTATTTTTTATATGTTGTTAGTAGCCCGGACGTTTTAAATATGTGTATGGTATTTTAGAAATTTCGGATCGTTTTTTAATTTTTTAGAAGTTTTTATGCTACACACAAATTAAAATGCAAAAATGGCTCTTTTTAAGAATATTTGTACATTACCCATTTTATATCTGAAACATAATTTGTATGTCAAAAAATCAAGCTTACTTTTAATTATAATTAATAATTTTCTCAAGACAATATGAAAGATATTTTATTCTTAAAAGAATTTTGAATTCCATGTTCCCAATTGGGAACATTGGCCTGTGAACGGTTTGAGAGTGGCATTCCTGTGCAAATTTATAAGAGAAGGTCAAAAGTTCACTGCCTTTTTTTAAAATTCCAACAGTTTTCTTCAAAATTTATTTAACATTATTTTTCTTGAAAATAATTAAGAGCCTGCAAAAAAATAATGCATGATGAATAATTTCATCACCTGAATTCGGGTCGTTATCTTAAATTTAGGAGCTTCCGTTTTAAGGTGGAGTGGAATTAAGTTAATTCGAAGGATATTAATTCGAATTCATTGGTGATTCAATTTTTTGTCTGGTCTTTTAAATTTTCTGTTGACATAATCTTCACATATAGAGTATAGTTCGAATTTATTATGATTCATTCGAAGTCAAAATGAAAAATTGTAAGAATATGTTCCTTTATTATTATTATTTCTGAATTGCTTTCGTCCGTTTAATTCCTGAGTGATAGTTAGTAAATAATTTTTGATGCCCTTAATTCACTCGCGAACTTTGCTGTTGTACAATGAATTCCATCAAAATAGGAATAAAAAATTCTGATTTTTTTAGAAAAAACTTTGAACACGTTAGTTGTGTATTCCTTGCCTATTTTGAAGATTTGTTGTTAAAGTGTTGTTTCCGGAGAGGTATATTGCGTTTATGAGACTTACTTAGTTATGTTTTTAAATTAATACATTAAAAAAGTTAAATGATAGCTATGATTAGTTCATTTATTAAATTTACTTAAAGTTTATTCATTAATCATACTATATTTATTGACCGACCGAAGCGATGTAATGTTTCAACTCTACTGTTCGGCATTTCCTTTGTTTGTCTATAAATTTATTTGCTATGCAGTCATAACCAAACGCGTCGTCCTATTATCTTTAAATTTGTATAAATGTTTCTTGAAATCATTAAGAGCGACGTATGTGTAAGGATTTTTATTTTTTTATTCCTTTTCCAGGTGGAGGCCTTTAAATGCATTGAATGTTTGACGAGTGTGCACGTTTAAAACATTTGAGTCATTTTGGTAATGTCAAACATTTAATTGCAGTTTTTATCACGGATAAAAGAAGACATTTAATTGTAATTCTGTGAGAAGAGAAGAAAGTAGACTCTTGTGTAAATAATTCGCATTCAAAAAAGTTTAAGCCTTTAAATACTGCGATAACGTGTAATGTGTTTTTCTGCGCCAGTTAAAACTGATAAATATTAAAAGTATATCTTTACAATTATTCTTAATTTTAAAAATAATTCGTTTTCTCTTTATGTACTTGTTTTTGAATCCAGTTTTTTTTAAACTCGAATTTTTGTAAAAATTTACTTATTATCGTAGTCTTGTCAGCTTCGAATTGGCTAATTCACATTACAGTTGGGTAACAAATATAAGAATTAACTTTCTAGATTATGCTGATAATCTGTTTCACATTTTATGGAAGACTGCACTCTAAACAAAGAACCAGGTTTCTTAACGAGCGAACCTTGAAACAGCAACCATTGTGTTACGGAGAATGCATCCATTATTATTTTCCTCGTATAGAGCTAAAACTTAATGTGATAGATCTTTTTGCAGGACCTTATCAAATTATATACCGAAACAGTTTTTCAAAAAACTCAACTTGAATATCACAAACAGAAAGGAATAACTAATCAAAATATAAAATTAAATAATTACTTAAATAGTTTTACATCCATATAAGTATTTCCTTTCATAGATATATACATTTAATACATTTATGAACGTTTTCTGATTGCACATAATTATCTCTTAAATATTCTTTAACATTGGCTTGAGTTATTGCAATTATTGGATTTTTTTCCATTGCAACTTCAGTAGAGTCTCTCTACTCTTTAATCCTGTCCCCGCTAGTCCGCTCATCCGGTTAATCCGGACGGGATTTTTTTAAAAAGCAGGTTATAATAATTTCTGTGAAAGTTCAGTACGAAAATAATAATGCATCCTGTTACTAAGCTGTGTTAATTAGACTGTCGGAAAAGCAGTATATATTTATGAAAAAACTTTGATCTTTAAAGATTTACCCATCTGGAACTTGTATTACTCGCATTTTAAGGCAAGTTCCGTTTAATCCGGATAGGTTTCGATTCCATCTAGTCCGGATAACCGGGACTTTACTGTAATATCTTTTTCACTTATATGCCACTTTCACTTAAAATTGAAATCCATTTTAAGTTAAAATAGCATGAAAGAATACATAACAGTATTTAAATAATTAGCAAGAAGTTTAATCAATATTCGAGATGTGGAAGCATATAACTGCGTTAACTTACCATTCTGTCAATATTACTTACCAACCGACAGATTTAATTCACCGACCGGCATGCTTTGAAGTTTGAATTGATGTACTTGAAAAGGATCTATTTTTACTATTTAATTATGGAGGCACGTGAATTTCATTTTTGATTTAGAACTAACTCTTTAATCTATAAAAATCATTAACTTTTTTAGTCATTTGTTTCAATATTGAGATTTATCTCATTTTTAAAAAATAAGTGTAATATGCTCAAAAATTTCTTGTGGACAATACATCAGATAGTTTTAACTCCGATTTATTAATATAATCTAAAAAACAAAACTATTTTAAACAATTTGCAAACTAAATTTTTTGATATATCTGAATAGTTATACAATAACATAAGCGAACCAGCTTATCGCCAAATGCGGCTAGAATTAAACATAAAATGTTTTTCAAAACACTTTTTCAACAGCGTTCTAAAATGTCTAAAATAATTTTTAAATAAAAAATCTGAAGGTCAAAACAAAAATCGTTAAAGCATAAGACATAGAAAACAATTTCAAAATGAATTTAAGCGACAATTAATCTTAAAAGAAAGAATATTATTAAACACGCATTAAAAATTTAAATATATCATGAATGTGATGAAAATTCAAATTTTTCTTTGAGTGCTTCAATCAATCTCTCACCTTTTGCGATTTTGGCTCCAGATTTTTAATAAAACAATATAGGGAATCCACTAAAACGCGGGAGATACATTCCGCATAATAGGAAATAGCAGTATACGGAACATGCATCATCGGACGAATTTAAGTAAGTCCAAACATGTCTCCAAATTGTAACTGTAAATATTGCTACAAAGATGTTACTTCTTTCAACTCTTAATGCTACTGTACATATCCTATTGACACCCAAAGGTATAATCCTCGACTAAATTTCACAAAACAAATCAAGATTAATTCTCTTGATAGGATTATATAACACTATATATAATTGCTTTATTAATCATATATTAATTAATAAAATAATTAATGAATAAATTAAATAATATAATCAATTTATTCATTAATATAATTAATGAATAAATTAAATAATATAATCAATTTATTAATTAATATAATTAATGAATAAATATATTAATATTATTTATGAATAAACAAATTAATATAATTATCAATAATATATCATTTAATATAATTAACTAATATAATTAATTATACATAATAATACATCTTAACATGGGACTGACTATCCAAAGAATTGGATGGTGGGATTCAAGGGTTTAGAAAGGAAAGAAACTTGTTTTGTAAATAAATCACTAATGTTCATTAAAATGGACGCGGGATCTCGAGAAGTTATATAAACAACATGTAAATTTACATTTGCTTTTGTAAAAAAAAATTAAAATTATATGAAAATGTTAAATTTGTCTTACGAGTAATACTGGGTATATCAATACTAATCGCAATTTTTTCGTCTCGTTTTACAAATTCCCTTTATTTGGAAGCGTGTTGTTCGGGAGTCTACTGTATAATTTTCTATTTTATAGTACTCTATTAAAAGCCTGCTTTATAGGATTTTTGATTTTGTTTGTATCCGTATTCATAAATTGTGCTTACCTATTCCATCAGAGATCCACGAAACTAGGTTAGTTCCCTGTGGCCTTCCAATAAATTCTTCGGCTCTGTTGACAAGAACTTCTTTGATGGTTTTGTGACCATTCAGGACGACAATTAATCTCCCTCCGACTGTCCTAAAACTGAAAACTTTGCCATATTTTTTACTAAGCCTCGTGAAATCCAGATGAGTCGCTGTAAGAAAGGGATAATATACCAAAATAGGCAAGCCCCAGGGGCCGGGGGGCAAATTGCTGTTCTTCCTCCACCAGTCCAGTAGGAGGAAAGTCAGAACCAGCATACAGGCTGCAATCAGTAACGGTTGGGACAAAACCTGGTCCTGAGCCATGACATCTGTGATGGCATCCAATTGGAATGATTTTAGTATTTTAATAAGGAAGCGATAGCGCAGTGTTAGCTTTTCTTCATTTAACTCTTATTCGATAAAATTTACTCAGTCGACTGTCATGATTGACATTATCAATCATTCTTTCCGAAGGTCAAAGATCAAAACGTGGAATCGATTTGTTTTTGTCTTGATAAGATAAGATTGTGTTGCTTTAGACTTGCCTATAAAAATTAACTTTGAAGGACACCGTATTTATTTCCTGACAAAGCTTTCATCCAGCGGTGATTTATTTTGTAGCAACGTGCATGCTTTTTTTCTTTATCCTTATGCAAATCTATAACAGAGGTCGAACGAAATATGGTCGCTTAACAAACAACACCGAACATCTCAATTTTTTGAAATTTCGAAGAGGAAGAAAATTCTCAATTTTTTAGCAACCGATAACAAATATTTCTTAATCTTTTCAACATCTGATATAAACATGAGAACCGCGTGTTCCTACCACATGTGGAAAAAAAATTAAGAAATATTTGTCATTGATAGCGAAAAATTGAGAATTTTCTTCCTCTTCAAAATTTCAAAAAATTGAGAGAGATGGTGTTGCTTGTGAAGCGAGGATATTCTATCTTTGTGTAAGGATGACTTAGTGATTGATTTTTACTGGCTATTAACTTGACTTCTTTCCTGTTCGCAAGGGTGGAATTTTGTAATTGAACTTCCATTCACTTCATAACCTACTAAGGTTTTGAAATTTTTTATATTTTGTTGTCGATGACAATACAACATATATGATAATTTCAAAACTGAATTATCAGTTAATCAGTTAATTTAAATAAATTTTGATTCCTTCTGTGTGGCGTCCTCTGATTGTGGGTTTGCGTAAAACTTCCTAATATTTATAATAATAAATTATAAATTATAAATCTCAATGTACACAATAATTGAAATAAAAAAATTCTGTTGCCAAATACACTGATAAAGCGTGCTTTTAAAAATGTTTTTATTACAAGTTAACTTTAATGGAATATTTCATGATAGAACTGTCCGCGTTTGTTGTAGCTATGTTACATGTTCCCATCCTTAAGCCGGTCATTCACGAGAGTTATACTCCACGCAAGTAGCGTGGTGGCAACGCCAATCCATCTTTTAACTCTTCCATTTAGACAGGTCATTCATGATTGCTCTTTACAAATCCATCCACTATCGGTCACTCCGATCTTCTATTGCTCCGTCTGCTCCCCTCGCCTTGAAAACGCAAGTTCCCGCCGACTTCGAATTCCTTGGTAAACGTCTCGAGTACGGTGCTTTTTGGTTTTCACATTTAAGAAAGAGCATCCCCTCCCTTCCCCACGTATCTACATCTGTGCCACTTCAACATTTATTACCCGGCAAACCAAATGACCCGTGTTAGCCACGAGTTCGTTGATGAGAATCCGCCGCATAAGTGAGCGGGGTCACACTTCTCCTGGGAGTCAATAATGGTGGGGATCGAGTTACCTCTAAGTGATTGTACGTACCTCCTTCGGGTGGGTTGGGCCGTAGCCGGTGATGGCCACTAGATCTCCAAGTTATTACGGCGGCTGTCCTTGCATGCCTGGGCAAGACAGGGGTAACTCCGTTTGTGATTTGTGGTTATCCAGAATGGTTGAATATCCTAACTTTCGTCCTTACCGCTCCAATTCTCAACGGTTTTCGGCATTGAGGACAAGTTTTGGCATAGAGTGCAGAGCTCGTGAATGTTCAGCCTTATACAAATATATTACATTTCACATTTCACCACGCATACCCCCGAACTACTCTGAGCCAGAACAGCTTACTGTCTGTTAGATAGCTATGCGTGAAACTTTATTAATAAAGCTGAAAAAAAGCAGAAAAAATATTAATGCAAGAGTTATAACATAATATAACAAAAGAACTTGAAATAACCAAAGAACATAAAATTGCAAAAGAACATACCAAGTATATACATCAAGCAACTGCGATTATAAAACACAGGTAAAAGGCTTGGCAGTCGTAGTCTCGCAAAAGAATTGAGGCCGTTTACTTTAATTCATTACTACGATTTTTGGAGAGAGGTTTTATGATATTACAAGACAATTAATTGAATACATAAATGTGGTTAATGTTTCTATATTTAAAAAAATGATGTCTTAAATGAAGCAGGAGATTTTTAATTTGTCCGGAAGAGCAGTTCCTCGTTAGATGAAATTAAATTTAAGAGTCTCCTGAATTTGTTACGAGACAAGTAGTTTCTGAGATGCAATATTCTATATTGTACACATGAAAACGATGTACAATTCATTTAAGATTCCTGTACATATTATATCATGATTGATTTTTAAGGACTTTATTTAGCTTTAGTTATTCCACGTTTGAAACAAGATAATTTTTTTACTCGATTTTACTTTTATTCTTTGACACACTAGAGTTCTGAAATTTTGTATGCTTTTGTCGTCGATGACAACATGATAATACAACATCTTATTACGTTTTTGAGTTAAAACGATCACAGACAGACATAACTCCAAAAATAGTTGCTCGCTTTAATATTTTGCATAAACTGAGGTTAATGAATTAGACTCTTATATTCAACTATTAAACGGGGAAGAATTCTGCCCTCGACATTCTTCTACACTAGAGCGAAAAAACGTGTTCTATCCATATTCGAATAGCGAGAGAATTGAGGTCGCATTTCGTACCGCATTCTGTTTACTAATTTAGACAAGAATTTGCTACATGTTTTTTATTTTGTTACAAGACCACTTACGAAAGTTCAATTTTTTCATAATCTTGTGTGTTTGAGTTATCGCGTTCATATGCAACGAATGTAGAAAGAAATCGAAATTCTTTCTGAGCAACAAGCTACTGCAGTATATAATTGCGTCCCATAATTAGTAACACTTCACAATGGGAGCAGCAGCAAAATCCCATTTAAACAAGCTGGAGGCCACCCAAAATATAATATTTCATCGACCTTGTTCGTTCCGTTTTTGAGTTATCGTACTCACAGACAGACAGACAGACATAATTGAAAAATGTGTTTTTCAGAATCAGGGAGGTCTAAAACATTAAGATTCGCCAGAATATGGGGATCGAATTTGTTGACGATTACAATATTTTTTCTTCGTGTACTTCGCACACTAGAAAGTGAGAAAAGCGCAGAAAAATTGCCAGAGTGAAAGATAATTTTGTAGCTTTACAGAATTTTCATAGCCTCTTAACGCGAATATTTAATTGCATTACTGTAACTTTATTTCATTTGATACCATCACTTTTAAATGGTTTTCTTATGTAGAAGCATGATAGAAAACACAGAATGGAATACAACCTAATTTTTAACTTCAAACTTTAACTGATATGAAATTTTTTTTACATAGCAGTATTTATTGGAGAATTGATATAACACCGAAAAGAAAACAGATGCTTCCTTTAGAAACTGTTGAGATTTCTCTTAAATGAATTCATTTATTTGCGAAATATGCGGAAATAAAATACAATCCCAACCAAAAGTTAAGTTTTTCGATGCTCATTTGAAAAAGAATCATTGAAAAAAATTCAGAAATATTCGTTTTTGGTTGCGAAAAATTGAGTCTTTTCTTTCTCTTTGAAATTTCAAAAAATTGAGATAGTTGGTGTTACTTCTTAAGCGACGATTTGTATCCTTTGTGAAGAAAGAAAGGAAGAGTGACGCAACTTGGATTCTTATTTTATGTGTTGGTGCGAATTCGAGAATCAAGAAATACTTTTGTTTTAATCGTGTTTAAAGAAATTTGTTTTTCAATTTAGGAAATGAGTGGTCCAAACTAGGAAAGAAGTTTCCTCAATTCAGCCGATGACACAATTTCTGAAGCTATATTTTCCATATTGTAAAGTGTATTTCATTAAAAAAGATGATAATATTCTACTAAAAAATAAACTACAAAAAATTCTACTACTTGTTTTCCATTAAAATTACTTGTCTATCACTGTACGTTAAAATATTTCTAAGTCTTCTAAATTAGGCAACCTTCTCCAATACTCGATTGTCTTCACTATACGACGCCCCATATTGCATAGAATACATCATACTATGTATACGAGTAGGTGTAGGGAAGAATACTCCAGCTATTATCTAAGTTAAAATGTATTGCAAACTCTTTCTGTCTCCTCACGTTCTCAACCACGAGGATGTGACACTCTTGTCTTGCAGATTAAGTCGTAAAAATTACTGCGTTTCAAAAGTTACCAGTGTTTTTATTAAGCGAAAGTATTTCAAATATCGGGTATCTATAACCTCCATTCCGTGAAATACAGGGTGTTCATTAATTATTGTCGGGGTTTCCGTACCTCATAACTTTCGAATAAAAAATATTACGCAAAAACCGATTGCGTATTCGTAAATTACAACTCAAAGAATTTTACGTGGCAACAATGCGATCTTAGCGCATTTGCAGTCTGGGTAATTATGACGTCATAGATAAAAATGACCGAGCAAGAAAAAGCAATGTGTGTATTGTGGTTTTTCGAAACTAAATCAGTCATAACTACTCAACGTCGCTTCAGGACCACGTACAAGAAAGATCCTCCTTCGGATAATTCTATCTGACGCTGGTTAACACAATTTCAGGAAATTGGTAGCGTTCTACACCGAAAGGGAGTGGGAAGACCGAGCACTTCGCAGGAAAATCATTAATAATTATAATAATTTATAATTAATCATTAATAATAATTTTAATATCATTAATAAAATTCTTTGAGTTGTAATTTACGAATACGTAATCGGTTTTTGCGTAATATTTTTTATTCGAAAGTTATGAGGTACGGAAACCCCGACAATAATTAATGAACACCCTGTATGTTGTTACCCCTCCAATGTTTTATGGGTATGTATGAACGTCTTCTATTAAATCATGCTGCTCTTGATTGCAGAAAATTGAATATTTTTATTTCAATGCGTACTCAAGTATTATGTAATTTGCAGATCATTCAAGAAAGCTATATTCTCAGTCAATCCATGCTCACTTAATATAATGTGTCCCATTGTTATAATGTTTACATTGAAACAAAACCATAATTCTAGTTTACCTGTTCAGAAGACTCTAGAGCCTGTTCTTATGGCTCCTAACGAAACAATACTTCACTAGTGCGCTCCGTGAAATTCCAACCGGAAAACATCATAGGTGGCACTGCGCAATAATCTAATAAGACTACTCAAGTAGATTTGTTTTATTACTGAAGTAAAATTGAATTTCATTTCAGGGGTGTTTTTTTTTTAAAGTTTAGTTTAACTAAGTACTCTGTCGAAAACTCATTTCTGAACGTAAAGTTGTAAGTTGTTTTTCGTTCACAATACCGTTTTCCTGATGACTTTAAATTTTTTTTTTTTACAGAGCGCATCACCGCTACTGCATTTAAGAAAAATTTCGTTTCGTTTGAAACCATAGAATCGGCTCTAGAGCCTACTGAATAGGCGAACTGTAATTAATTATGGGCTCGTTGTATTACTTTTGCTTTTTGTGAACAAATATTTGATTTTGTTCTATAAATTTTTAATAATGTTGTTCATGTTGCTCGTACTTTGGATGTTTAATCCTCTACCCGGAAAAACACCATTTCCTGCAGTTAAAGTACAGTCGAGGGGAAAAAAGTATGCATCAACCGGCACTTTTCCACAGTCATTTATCCAATATGGAAACTGAAAGTACCAGTTTAAAAGAAAAAAATATCTATTAAAAGATTTTAGTAGTATATGGGTGACAAGAATGAGCACAGTTTTGAGTCTGACAAGAATGAGCACAAATTGATGACAAGGATGGGCACAAATTTGATCCTGACAAGAATGAACTCAGTTTTGCTTTTCCGTCACCCACATACCGAAATCGCCGCAGCGATGTTTTCCAAGACGGATGTTTTAGTGATGATGAGATATTCCCCTAACTGCATCAATAGTTAGTTCCGAGTTAGAAGCGGTTGCAAAAAGAGGAGCGCGTTTACATATGATATGGAAAACTTTCATCCCCACTCAGCAAGCGCTTCGAAATAGAAGGAAGGAAAAGCCTCCTTTACGCGCCATCGCAAGTCAACACGTTTTGGAGCGGGAGAACAAAACTCGACCTCTCTCTGTTCGAAAAATGGAATACGAGCCAACGCGTTTTCGGAGCACGGCGAAAGAGAGATGATTTGGAAGGAAGGAAACTTGCATCCTACTTCGCGAGCGTCGCGGTTTGCCAATTGAAGTTTGAAAAGAGCAAAGTTGGAGGGAAGAAAAAGTCTCCTTACTAGTTCCGCTTTGTGAGTGACTCGCTTTGAGTGGTTCTTTCATTGCCCTTCGCAAATTGGCTGTGGTTGTCGTTTGCAGAGAGAAGAGGAAAGAAAAAGTCTTTAATGCCTACACGTTTAGTTTTCGCCGCGCGAGAAAACTTGGGCGGGGAATCAAAATCGCCTTAGCGCTGTTTTCTCCTCTTTCCAGGGAAACCTGACTGACACGTTTCGTGTCGGCTCGCAAGTATGCTTTTAGGTCTCGCGCTGTTTTCTTCTCTCTGTTCGGAAAACTAGCTTAAACGTTTAGTTTCGCCATGCGTTTTGGGAAAGAAAGCTTTTGGGGTGGAGAACGAAATCGCAATTATTACTTCTTACCATTGCACATTTATTTTCTCCTCTCTGTTCTTCAATTGAAGTTTTAATTCTTAGACTTGCACACTTAGTTGTTCCAGTTTCTAAAATTGAATTGATAGTTCTTAAATTTCCACATTTAGGTTTTCCAGTTTCTCTGTTCTCAAATGCAACTTTAGTGCACTCTAACTTAGTTCCTACACTTTCAAACTTCTTCAACTTTTATCTTCTTAGCTTATGTTGTTCTTATTCTTGCAAACATTCAAGTGCGAGCCATCGTTTTTAAGAGATGGCGTGAACATGTTAAAACTAAATCTAAGAAAAGAGTCAATGTCTATTGCTCGGGGAAAAAAGTGACACACACACATTTTTAATCAACCAAATTTTTTATTTTTTCATAATCACAACTTATACATGGTTGCTTGTTATTTTACGGTTGGATACATTTTCACAAGCAATGCAAAGTAATACATAATAAAGAGTAGCTTGGTTTTTCACACTAAGGATACATTTTCACAAACAATGCAAATAAAATACAATTTCATCGTCACATAGCAGTCGGAAGTAACCAAATTTCGCTTCGAAATTCGGACATTCCGGGATATCATTCCATGACACACCTTTCGTCGCTAAGATACTGTCCACAATTGTTTCAAACAGAATTTTGTGCGAAGAATAGACGTTGTATTTTTCTGCAGAATTATATTTTGTGAGTTGACAGAAACCAAATCGTTTCTCCTCTGTTTGTGTATCATGTAGGAACTGAACTATGTCTGTGTTTGACAATATTGTAAAGTACATAATCTTCGAGGGGTCCACAGAATTTTTATGAAGTCGAGCATTTTCGATGCATTCCAGAATATTATCATAAAGGATGTTGTGAATCTGCAAATAATCACACCCTGAGCAAGGATCTGCAACGATGTATCCAAATCTCTCCATGGCTGGTGCTCATCTGAACTCGCAACTGATGTTGCGATTGATATATCTCTGATTTTTACTCTTTGACATATTTTGAAGAGATTTACATTGCTGATTGGAGGTGAGGAGAGTCGAATGATTTGTCAATTTAAATTGTGTTTGCGCAAAACGTGCTACGATTCGTTCGTTTTCGCAGGCATTTATTTCTCGCAATCTGTCGATCGATAATCCTCGAGTCAAATGCCATAGAAAATAGAGACAAAAGAGCCCACAAGATATCGTTTTGGGAAGTTGCAAGATTTTCGAATTCCATTCCATTTATGTCGAATTGTTATCAATGAATTTTTTTATGTTCCCCACCGGATACGTCCCGTAAGAACAGAAGAAAGTGCATTTATCTTTGTTATCAAAATAAATAGCTTGCCAGTGCGTTCCTTTTTCCAAAGACGAATCGGTGTTGACTATAAATGATCGATAATAACCTCGATTTTTGGGAAGCAGATCGCTCGCAAACACGCCTCCAAATCTTCTAGTTATTATAGGATCGCTGTGCGCTAATCGTAACAGTGTTTGAGTGTCCATGATGTTTTAATAGTCAGTGAATATGTTTCTGCTTTTGTCGATCTCGATAAGCGATTGCATTTCCATATAAACTAATAATGTGACTGTTTTTGGAAGATCCTCGTCAAATTTTAAATGAATCGATATGTCTCCGCTTCGAGCTACATTCATAAAAGGATCGCTGGCAGAATAATCTTGCGTGAGGTCGAAGACATACAAACACGTGTTGTCTTTATATTCCTCAAGTGTGACGTTCGTGTTGTGTTGGGCAAGATCCGTGAATAGACTCAAATAGTTTCTTGCGAACAGATCATTCTTATAAGAAGGTGTGTAGGCTGACATTGGGATTTGAACTCCATTCTCCGATAAGGAAATATAACTCAGATTATAATTCTTGAAATTAAAAGGATTCTTTTTAAAATCGCCATTAAACGCCGAATTAGAAACCAACCCCAGAATCATTCGTGAAGGAAGAATACCGTTCATAGCATTTGGAATTATAACACTTTTGAGCCCAGAACTGAGAGTGAAAGTTTTCGTTTCGATTCTAGTGAAAGACATTTGAACCAATGCTTGCTCTAAAGCCTTTTCATGCCCGACCACAATGGAACTCGATACATCGCATTTTCGGATAAAGAGACTTATATTTTCGATTTGAAGACGAAACGCACCGCTTGCAGCTAAGAGAGTAAAATCGTCTTTTGCTTTCAACAAACGCACTCGAATCGTTGTCCCGCTAATTAGGAGTCGAGGTTGTGTTCCTAAATCTATGTGAAAAATTCCGCACATATCGAATATCTTGCCTCCTTTAACCCGTTCATAGCGTTGTTTAAAACCCAAATTTTTGCCAGCGGCTGTTACATCGATATTGTCAAATTCGCCTGCGGTATCTTTATAAAACATGCCAGCACGCAAAAAAATTTTTTGCGAGGATTCTGAATGAAACAAAGTGCTCTGAATATAGGTTTTATAAGCATAATTACTCTCTGAAGAAATTTGTCGATCATTGAGTGAGATGTGGCATTCCGAAAACATTGTATTCAAAAGATAGTTTATAGATCCACACTTGTCGTTGACTGTGAAAGCTGTTCCATCCGCTTTCAGAATTTTTGCCTGAATGTTTAGAAGGACGTGCGAGAGATCGAAATAGGCATCTCCCAATCCTGTGATTTGAAACTCGATAGTGTTGCTATCAGAAATGGAAGCGACTGGATGAATCTCCACAAAACTAGAATTTTCAATTGCTAATTGAATTTTCTCGGGACCGAATAACTCGAGCTCGCTTTTTGTGCAGTAACATCGCTCCATGTTTTTTTTTCTGGTGTTAGAGATCGGAAAAGACGTCTGTCCGACTCAGTTTCTTTCGCTTCGTTTGATGGGATTGCTTTGATTTTTTCCTTTTAACACCTCCTCCGCCTCTTAATTTGTGAAGTATATCTGCTGTTATTTCTCGTCCGGATTGACGAATTTGATCTCTCGCCGCATGGCGAAATGATTTTCCTTGAGAAACATCCTCGAAAATATTGCGACCAGATGTCAATAAACGTTTACCTAAATATTTTCCTGCTTGCATCATCAAGGGTAGGGCGTATCGACGCAAGCTACTGAAAAACCCATATCCTCGTTGAATGGGAAAATCGGAAGAAAAGTATGGATTAGCATTCCCAATTTGATTCTGATAATGTGCAATGCAATGCTCAGGTTGCAATCTATGACCGCGCTTCGCCATGATTGTTCTTGGCTCTGAAAACCAGACAGAATGTGAGAGCATTTATATAATTTTTTTCCTAAATGATAGAACCAAATTCGTTTTCCCCGATATGAATTTGATGGGAGTACCGCTACTTGTTCGCATTTCAATTTCGATAACATCAAAGAACTGTTTTTTAACTCTAAAGTACAACGGAACCGAAAAGTTTTTAACTATTTGTTCACTATGTTCGTTGGCTACTGGAATGATTTTCAGAATAGATGCCAAGGAATCACCCACGAGAGAGGGGGAGACAATATCGCAATACACATAGACTTCTGTGATGCCTGCTCGCAACTCTAAAACATATTCTGATTTGTAATCACCATGATCAAAAGTTTGTCGAGAGAATCCCAACAGATCTTTGAGTTTCTCTCCAAACGTGACAACAGTGTGTTGAGGAACATGCAATCCCACTCGCGAATCTGCGCTCAGTCTTAAAGAGATAAACTTGAATTCTTTAAATAGGTCTTTTGCATTCTGATACATTCCACTCGGAATGAGAAATGTTGCGGTTTTGGTTTCTTTGCGAGTTGTGGGGAACGTTTTATAGGCGGTCACACGGAATGATTCGCCCTTGATCGATTCAACTGGTCGAGTATAGGGAAATTGCATTTTCAATTGTTCTCCGAGAATGACATATGCATCATCGATTATATTCAGAGTAGTCATTAGTCTGGGGCAAAAGTTCTTCTTGAATTCAATGTTAATATTGAATTGCAACGTCACTATGATTTGTCCATTGCTTTCCGAAAATTTAACTTCATTCGAAAGTCCGGCTTCGCTTAGTTTCAATTCAATTTGCTTTAATAAGTCTCCTTCTTCTAATTTTATTTCGTAAGTATCATCCAAAATAGGTTCTCTTGCAACCAGCTGAATTTCTTGATTTTTGAAAATCTCTCTGTTAGGAGGCTGATATCTTCTAATTACCGTAAACCCTCCAGGTTTATGTGGAATCGAAAAGTTTTTATTGGGATCTAAGCCCAAAACTCTTAATAGCTGGTTTCCTTTTTCTGCTGTGATATTCCAATCAAATCCCCGTTTCAGTTCCACTTTTAGCTGTCTCTTATTTTTGATGTGAGTGAACACCAGTGGAATATCTGTAAAAATATTTTTCATATTCGCATTGAATCCTGAAACAAATTCTCCATGATCTTCATTGTAGAGGGGAATGTTGAATGTTGAAATAAGTGTTTCCTCTGGAACATCAATTTCTCTTATAACAGAATAGAAATCGTTATAATGGGGTTGGATTGTAAAGTACTTTCCCGGGATAGTCACTTCGGATAAGCAACACTCCCACTCGCCATTTAGAGTAATTGGTCTGGTTAATTTCGTTCGAAAATGATTTGGAGAGTTATCCGGAAAATATTGCATACTCGAGTTGGATGGCAAAAGAATATGAAAATCTGTCATGTTTTCAGCCATTCCGCTTTAATCCAAGAGTTAAAGGAATCGTCAAAACCGACCCACTTCACCAACAGTTGACGTGAAGCACCTCGGCCTTTTGTGCGAATAATTTTCTCAATTGCCCACAAATTGTTGTCAGACTTATCAATTTTTTGTAACTCTTCTGCATAAAACCGACCAGCAATTTCTTTGCCAGACAGATCTTGTAACACATATGTCGGAGGATTTGTTGGAAATCGTTTGTAGACTACAAATGTTTCTTCCGTCCAACCAGGTAGATAACCTTTCCTGAAAACTTTACGAGCTTTTGAAATCCTCTCCACATCGTTAACCGCAAATCGAAATCTGATTGCAGCGTTTATGTTGTACAAAGATTTATATAAGAGCGGCTCATCAGCTTCTGTGACGTTTGCAGGCGCAAATCCATGGCTTCGATGCACAGAGTTGTTGTATGAATCAACGAGCGGTTTTAAAATATCTAAATACTTATACGAATTGCGATGAGTGAAAACGCGATACATTTTATTTTGCAGCGTTTTGTGCGCTCTTTCCAAAATAGCACATTTCGCTTCGCTTTTTGTTGAATAATGGTGAATGTTATGTTTCTTAAATAGATCACGAACGGTTTTGTTGTAATATTCGCTGCCTTTATCTGTTTGGATATTTTTAGGTCGAACCTCTTTAAAAACTTTGCGGAGAACTTTAGCGATCGTGCTTGCCTTTTTGTCTTTGATCGGAAACGCTCTTAAATATCTAGACATAACGTCTATAATAGTTATAATGTATCGATAGCCTCTGTTAAAGCGCGACAATTTCTGTAAATCCACTAAGTCACTTTGCCACAACTCGTTCAACCCATATGTAATCCATATGTAATATAATCGTTTTCCGTCTTTGGAATTTATAACGCACCGGGAAATGAAGCGAATAAGGATCCTCTCCCGAGAGAAATTTCCGAACGCGATCTTCCTTTAAACCACTTGCTTCTGAGAGTCTCTTGACACCGCCAAACGAACCAGGCTCTTTGGGATCGTAGTAAAGTTTCTTCAATTTTTCCACTTCTTCCAGCTGATGGGCAGAGGTTTCGACAACTCTTGGCCTCCTCCCAATTTGTCCATTGTTTGACTTGGACGGCAGGAGAACTCTCGGGATCGGAGAGTGTTTTCTTTATCGTCTCTTTTTCGGGTTCTGGTGAAGTCTCAGGATTTGAGAATGTTTGCAATCTTTCCGCGATCGTCACTTTCTTAGGTTTAGATTCATTCAGAGTCCTCGGTGAGCTTCGATCCTTCCGTTTCGGATCAGTTTGTGAGAGAAGTATCAACTCTTTCACATTTTTATTTTCAATCCACCCTATAGGTATGTTCGCATCCAAAATTCCTTGCAAAAAAGTATGAAAACCCGGAGGTGGTTGGCTGTCAGCTCTTTCATTTCTCATCAAATAACTAAATAAATCAATTACATTGCTTCTATATTCGGTTTTTCCATCTTTTTGCAATTCGTTCATATCATTGAAGGTGTAATTGACATCTCTAAGTTTTTCCAAAATGGGTAGGATATATTTCTTTCTCGTTTTCGGAATGGTATATGCAATATATTTTGCAATCATGTTTTTTCTGGAAAACAACTAGGTGGGTTTTTCTTCTTGCTCCACCTCTGTTTCTTGCAAGAGTTCCTTAGGAATCTCAAAAGGTTTCGTCGGTGGAGGGGGCTGCATCAAACGCTGATATTTCGGAATCCAATGAGATAATAGTCTGGCTTTCATATCGTCTGGCGTTTCCTCGTCATGTAATAGATTTGAAATATTATCCTCAACTCTTATTTCTGGTTTGTTTAGTTGATAATATTCTGATACGAGCTCTTTTGGGACTAACGCCATTTTTCGAGCCATTCTTTTAAATTCGCTTGCCTATAGCTTTCCCCACTAGACCTCCAACAAGACTCAAAACAGCGGGAAGAACGAGCGGTAAAAACCCACCTGTTTGATTTGTCAATAACTTGCGCTTTCGAGCAATGGGAATATTTCTGTCGGCTAACTGGCGAATGACCTTCTTATAGCGACACAACTGTCGAACCTTCGCTTTCGACACGTTGCCTGCTAATACATTTTGACATATTTCGCACAATGTTTTTATCTGTTCGTTGGTAGCACTTTTTAATATTGCATTTCTTTGTTGAGGACTCGCAGAGGATAAAACATGCAACAAGTGCACATGTCGTTTGATTCGATTCATTTTTTTTTTATTCTGGCACAAACACCCAATTAACTCCTCTTTGATCTGGAAACAGTGATTGTCGCAATCTCAATTCTTCATCTGTCGTTGGAAAGCAATCCACAAGTAGGAATTGATATTTTTCCGCTGTAGCCTTTTTATAGGCGTCCATGAAAAATTTAGAACGATCGGGAAACACCTGTCTGCCAAAACATGCAATTTGCGATTGATCTCTGTTATTTCGAAAGAGTATTATATAGTGAGCATTCAAACTGATATCTCTTGCAACTCTAATGCGGGGGAAAAGATTTTGTGTGATCAAAATTATGCTGAAATTCTTATGATGAGATCAAACAGTAAACATTTGCGATATTTCAGCTGTCAAATTGTTCATAAGGTCATCCAAAATCAAAAGTTGAAAGTTTTCGTCTTCAGTTGGCAATCCTGCTATGAATTTGATATTTCTCTCTTCGTGAAACCATGGTTGAAAAATTTTATAACACCACACGACTTTTTTGATCGGTATTTCATACATTTGTTCAGAAATTATTTTTCGAACTAAGTGAGTTTTTCCGCTTTGACTCGGCCCATTAATTATCATTGAAGATGGGAATTTGAGTCGTAAAAACATGATTGTAAACAGTTCAACACACTTCACACACTTTCCTGAATTCACTTTTGGTTAACTGAACACCGAGAATCTCTGGGATAGGATTCAGGGTTTGGTTGGAGGAAAAATATCGTATATCGAATATCTGTTGTTTATTTTTAAAACAGATATGAAGAAATATTTTCCTCCCAATATATTTGGAAACAATGCAAGAAGAGTTTGTGATATTGACTTTTTGAGGCAATTCGCTCGATGTTTGCGCTTGCAAATAGATTATAAAAACTATAAATTCAACGATAATAACACTCAGTAAAAAAAAAATGTTAGACCAGGTTTGTTTTGTAACGTTCTTCATCTTTAGAGTGAGAAATATTTGCGCAGACTTTTATGCACCTGCTCATGAACAAATTCTTCTTTCTCAGGACTTTTATGAATAATATGTATCGCGAACGATAACAAATATCCTATTTTAACAAGAGTGATTCCGTCACGGAAGAGGGTTTGATCGAGTTCTAAAAATACTTGTTCAGTAACGGGGTGCTCTGAAGCTATCTCGGAGAGGTAAAATAATTTCGCCCCACAACTTTGATAAACCTCTTCCATTTTAATCGAAACACAATGAAAACACTGCTTATATACGCTCAATAAATAAAATAAATAAATAAAACATATTTCTATTCGGGCGCCTCTTATGTATTTTGCTTTAAACTATAATCTCGAGAAAAAAAAAATCGTGGCTGAAACTTTCGACTAGGATCGAACCTGGAAACTAGAAAAAGATTCTAAGACCCAGAAGCTGGGGGAAATATTGCTGCTGAGCCATAGAATCTCTAACAACAGAAACAAAACAATCGTTTTTAATTTTCGCTTCAATGTCAATTTGAAACATGTCTTTACATTTTAGTATTGCTTTTAATTAGACTCTGCAGACGCAAGAGATGAAATTAACCTTGAATCTTCATTATAACCTCCTTGGTCTCGGTGGAATATGCGTTTTTCATTTCGCTTCAATGCCAATGTCAAACTCGTCTCATGATTACATTTTAGCATTGCTTTCAATTAGACTCTGCAGACGCAAGAGATTAAATTAAACTCGAATCTTCATGCGAAACTTTTCTTGGCTATTCTATTGCATCATACGATAATGGAGCGAGAGAATTTGCAGGCCTTCCGAAAAGCTCCTCCCGAACGTTTCGTTCCCGTACCCCGCCAGCCACGAACTCCTTGCATTGCTGAAGTGCTGTTTCGCCTGGGTATCGAGAAAATTAAGATCGTTCGTGGAGGATAGGTAAGTTCTTTATATATTTATTTTAAAATGATGCCTGTATTGTTTTAGGAGAAACATTTTCTCGTTTTGTTGTTCGTCGGATTGTTTGTTCTCCGTCTAAGACTTGCTAGGGAAGGCTATTCAAAACTGTGCTCATTCTTGTCAGGCTCAAAACTGTGCTCATTCTTGTCACCCATATACTACTGATTTTGTCTCTAACATCATAAGGGCTAGTCTGCAAGTGTGAAATTCAATAGGGTGGTACCCAGTTTTCTGTCGCAATTTCTGCAGGAAACATTATGCAGAGTATAGTTTTGGTTAATATACTATGATTACCTAGAGATATATTTGATATTTTGTTGACAGGGCGAAGCGAGGTTTACGTTTTAACTTAACTATTCGGCATTTTGTCTGTCTGTAAATTTGCTTGTTCCGCGATTACAACCAAACGCGTTTTCCGATTTCCTTCGGATTTGGCATAAATTTTTCTTGAAGCAATGAAAAGCGATGTATACGTTTTGTGTTTTATTTTTTTTATTTCGTTTCGACATGGAGACCGTTTCACTGATTTCAACGTTTTGGCGAATCAATGGAAAGTTTGGTAATATCAAAAGTTGAATTGCTTTGGTAAAGGTGAAACATGTAATTTTAATTTTCTAATTACTGATGAAAAGCAAACATTTATTTGTAATTTTATTAATGCGATAAAAGCAGACGTATAATGGCAATTTTGTTAATAGTATGTTAATAATTTTGTGTAAATAATTCGTATTGAAAAAAGAGAGAGAAATAAAGTCATAGTTTCTAGTTGATAGTTGTTTTGTCCTGCTTAGAACGGTTCGTGTTATAAAAAGTCGAAAAAGATGATCTATTATTCGTGTAAGGTTTTTTTTCCGCGTATTTATCATAATACTTTTCATATTATCGTGATAAATACCAATCTCATATTTTATCAAAATACTTCTCCCGTCTTCACCTGCTTTTGCCACTGTTAAGGTTACGATAGTAAAAAATACTTTCTTGGGAAATTAATATCTTATAAGAATTATATTTCACTTGAATTTCATTGAATTGCTGAAATATTTTATCACACTGCCATCTGCATTTTTATAAAGTTTTTGTATTTGTTTGTAAGTTAAATGTTTACACTATTTCAATTTGTAGTATTATACATTGATTGTAAATATAGATTTCAAATATTGTGCATATATGGGGACAAAGAAGGTACCTCCTCGAGATTCAGTCAGACTTCAAACTATTCGAAATTACTGCACTTCCATTCCGCTATGCCAATTTTCATCGGTTTTTAAAAGTAACGATTGTTTTTACCTTCCCGTGTTCCGAAAATTCCAGAATGGAGCAACGGTGAATGCTTCGCTCAACGTTGCATCTATAGGTCAAACATTCCGCGCCAAACAAAAGTGGCTGCTGAGAGGGGTTGCCGCTTAGAGAAGTTTTTACTGTAGTTGATCGATTCTCCCGAGACAAGCTCCTCTGCAAGAGTTTCTCAATATTTGAAGATGTTTTTTTTGGCCAGGCATATGGTTTGTCGCCACTAATTCGAAGAGGTCTCCAATTCTGCCATTCATGAGGCAGGGTTTTGAATATTTAGCAACAGAAATAATACACGTTGTCAAGAACGAGTGAAAAAAATCAATGTAAAAATACGCTTCGAAACAGATGATTAATTTTCATTAATGTAAAAAGACGCACGTACTGAACTGAGGTCTTCTTCATCGTAATTTAGAGAAGTCAGACAAAAATAATAAAACCAATTTTATCTAGTAAACAAACACTGAATACAATTAATGCAGCTCGCGACATAAGTGTAAATATGCCGGACACGATCCAAAGAGCATGCTGCACTGTCATTGCATCATTCTGTATTTTACTGAAATACATTTACCAAATAAATGTTTCAATGGTGTTTCCAGGACGCGTCACGTAAACGAGACTAAATTGGCATAAACGACAATTTTGACGTAGACTCACGCCTCTCCATAGTGGTCAAATGGTGTGTCGGGAAAGGAAAAGAATTATGACGCTTTTCGTGGTATTTTTAAACTCTAATAGCTCCACAACAAAATAACACAGAGAGTTGATGTTAGTTTCATTTAACAGTGAAAGGTTGACATTGAAGATTTCAGAAAGAATTTTAGAATTTGGAATTACGGTTTAGTCACAGTCGAGTTGCAAATTTGGTTAAAAATACCAAAAAGGTTTGATAACGTCACAGTGACCGATGCACGGGCACGCAGACTAAGGTAATTTAGTCATCGATCTGAGGTTCACTCGAAATATTACTCAAGAATTGTTGAATTACGTTGTGCTAAAGTTAAACGCTTATAGCTACGAGGCCAAATAACATAGAAAGATGATTTTAGTTTCATTTAACACATAACGGTAGACATTGAAGATTGCAAAAACAATTTTAGAATTTGTAATTATAGTTTAGTCACAGTCGAGCTGCAAAGCTGGTGAAAATCACGAAGAATTTTGATGACCTCACAGCGACTGATGAGCGCGCATCGGTTGTGAGCGATATATTAACTGGATTTTAACAGATTAATAATTAATTCTTTTCAGATTAATTAATTTATTCAGATAAATTAATTTAATAGGGAAAGGCCATAGAGCATAGGTCATAGGTCAAAGCCACATAGAGCTACTTTAATCACAGTTGATTAATCCATTAATTAACTGTCCTTAATTAATTATTATTAACAATTGTTGATTTAATCGAGCCGTCCTTTCCATCGATTTAATTCAGTTGAGTTGGTTTTAGTTTCATTTAACAGAGAAATACATAGATCATAAGTCATAGGTCAAAGACACATAGAGCTACTTTAGTCACATAGAACAACTTTAGTCACAGAAAGTCACAGTTCAGTAAGGTAAGTAAGTCTACGCCCCTCAATCCCAGCGTCCATTTCGCATAGACAGCCTCCCGTCCAATTTTTTTGAAATTTCAAAGCGGAAGGAAATACTCAATTTTTCGCAACCAAAATCGAATATTTCTGAAATTCTTTTAACATCCAGTATAAACATAGGACCGCATGTTCCAACCAGACGTGCAAAAATAAATCAGAAATATTCGTTTTTGGTTGCGAAAAAATGAGTATTTCAAGTTAAGCAATGAAGTATTGTATCAAAAAGGGCAAAAACCGTGGATACGTATCAATTATATCCGTTTTTGATTAAACAAAGGATGAGAGATACAGTGCGTACACTGTCTTACGCGGGTTCAGGCGTTATGTGTAGGTGCGAATTTCGGATTAAAAAATATTTTTGCTTAAATTGTGCTTAAAGGAAATGGTTGTACAATTTGAGAAACCAGTCGCCTAACCTAATAAACCAGTTTCCTTAGTTGGACCGATGACACAATATTTTAAAATATTTTTTGCACTTTAATTTCACAAAAAGTTAATTGCAGCTACTTTACAAGAGTTAATTAAGCTATAGATTAAAAAAACCACACGAAACTCTGTTGTTGTTCACCTAAATTATTTGTCTATCACTGTACAGCAAAATATATCCTATACTCCCGATGATGTCCAGAACTCGCCATACTGATTATACGAGAAGATGGAGGAAAGAATTTGCTAGCTGTTTTTCTAAGTTAAGATACATCGTAAACTTTCGCTTGCTCCTCATGTTTTCAACCACGAGGATGTCACACTTTTGTATCTTGCAGATTAAAGAGTTGAGGCTACTGTTTGGAAATATTTACCAGTTTTCTTATTAAATAAAAAGGTTTTAAATGTCCTGTATAAGCCGATTTTAACGGGTTATGATATAAGACAATAAGATTTTATTAACGCATTCTGCTCTTGTTAGTAGAGTGCAGAAAAAAGAATATATCTTCATAACAGAGGATCTGTCATTTAAGAGATATCTTGCACTGCAGATAAAACGCGAAAAATTCTCAGTTGAGTCACTCCATGCTCCCTTTACATAAAGTGCTCCATGGCTTTTGTAATTTCAAAAAATATGCCATCCATAATTAAAATTCGCCTATTCAGAAGGCTTGAAAGCCGGTTCTATGGCTCCAATGAAATAAAATTTTCCTAGAATGTAGAGTAATTGATGCGCTTTCTACAGACCGAAGAAGGGAAAAAAGTATCGAAATTTCGGTAATTTGTGATTTTAGATTAAACAAAAACTTTCCCGAATTACAGTTCGGAAAAAAAGTGTTTTTTCATTCAAAATACCATTTTTATGCTAGTTTTTCATTTTCAATATATCAGAGAGCATCATTTATATTGCGTTTTAGTGAAATTTTGTTTCGTTCCGATGCACAGACACGGCTCTAGATCCTTCTGAATTAGAGATCTCAGTAGATGGAAACCCTGTATTTCTCTGTCCTGCTCTTTGAATAAATTTATGATTTTTTTTACACTTTCTTTAGTTACATAATTTATACTAATCTTACATTAGAAGTTTCTATATGATTATATTTAACCCCTTTTTGCAATAGAACAAGAAAAATCTGAACAATAAGGCATTTTTCATAGAAGAAGCGAGATTAAAAAAATGGACATATTACATCGCAAGATGTTGGATGATAGGCGCATGCGCATTATTTCATGCATTGCAACATTTCGCAGTCATGTTTGTCCTGTGTCTATGATGTCAAGTGAATTATGTGTGCGGCTTATCCCAGCTGGCCCCGCGTAAAGAATAGTTGGTGAAAGCGACCTCGTTGTAAATGAGGGTAGATTGAATTCCTAGGGCCATTTAGGGGGAAATTGACCCACATTTGTGTTTCGCTTGGAAGAAAACACCCAACAGCTAGCAACACACAGAGTCATTTATTCCTTAAATCAGTCTACCAGTTTTATAAAAACAGTGTTTAAGAGGACACCATTAGGATAAACTTCCGATTGATGTTCCAGAGCAAAGCATCGCCTTTAGGGAATATAGGACTTTAAATTCTCCAATTATTTTAGATTTATTTATGATTTTATTTGAAAGCTTAAATGATCCGGAGCATTTTAAGGTACTTCTCAAAGCGGACAACCTTCTCAATGGCCAATTTTATTTTTCACAGAAGTTTTGGCTCATAGATATTATATTAACCCTTAAAACCCCAGTGTTGCCTTTAAGCAACATACTCAATTTTTACTTCTAAAAACTTGAGAATGAGACTGAAGCTCTAATGTCTGTTGTTGTCAATAGGGTACTTAATGAGAATGATATTAAATCAATTTACAACATATAGATGTTAGCCTGAGTACATATAGAGTTAGCCTGTTTTTCTCTCGAGGCTGCGTCTTTTTTGCTTTGTTTGCACGCTTGAGAATACTATATTTTTTTCCAGATTGTTGAAAGAATTCCTTATTCGTATTATTATTTATTAAAATTCATCTGTGTTTGGCATTATAGAAATTTATCAAGGAAATTCCTTTATGGAATGAATTCCAGTGATAACAGTTGGTAGCAAACTGTTTTTTATACTCAACTTTACCATACTCAAAGCAAAATAAGATTTTTTTGAAATATTTTCCCCATGTTTTAATCAAAAAAATAAAAGTAAAAAACATTTTTAAATCAATTTTTTAAAAATCCGGCTTTTAAGGGTTAAAATGACCACTCAAACCCCTCTGAATGGCCTTGCTCGTCACCCGTTCAGCTTTAATGAAGCACATTCCGTTCGCCTATCATTTCTTGGACATTTTATTTAGATAAAAGATAGTGAAAGAAAGGCCGCAATATTTGCACATTCGAAAACAGAGAAAATCAGATGAAAATTAATAATTCCATTTCCAATTTGAGGAGAAAAGTAGAAATGGACCTCTACCAGGGTTAGGATTTCAAGAGTTCATTTTGTATTTCAGGTGCCGATTTGAACTCTAATAAAGAAGTTGCTGATGTGGGTTCAGAATATCAGCAAATGTTACTTTAAGCTCAATAATATACATTAGCGAAAACTGAGTACTCCTCAACATCTACCGACTAAACAATTTGAGATTTATTTTTTCAAAAAAAATATGAAAATTAAAAAGTTATCCCCTGAAAAGCTCAAAGATCCAAATAAACGCTTTTTTTAAAATTGAACAAAGTGCTTATATGTCTAGATGATTCTTAAAATTCGTTTTTATCAAAAATAAATTAAATTTTGCTTAAGTACGAATTTTGTATTTCCGAACATGGAACCAATTTAGACCTGTAAATTTATCTTGGAACGGAGGCTGGCTGTTGGGGAGAGGTTTCACTAGACGATGATGATCGACTTTATTCACTGCATGTTGACGATCGCATCTACAGATTCTTTTGGAATTCATAGACGATTTTAAATTCTCAATCGTTTAACTGTGTTTTCCACTTTAATTTTTCATTCTTTTGATTGCAAGGATGTTATTTGACACTTTTGAATTACGATTTCTTTAATCTTTATCAACGGTTTAATTCATGCCGATTTTTTTAATATGAAAAACAAAATTTTCAATAATACCAGTTTCTAAATAAAACAAAATGTTATTAAATATCCATGTCGCATATGACTTCTTATTAGTTCTCAAAATACTGCCCCGAGCTCTTTAAAATGGCACTCTCAGTCTGAGAGAGCTTGAAATTGTGAAAGTGTAATCTTACGAAGCAATTTATTACGTTATGCCGGTATGTTATTTTGTAAATACTGTTACATGCAAAGGACAGTTCAATTATAATTTTGTGAATATTCATAGAAGCAAATGGCAGTTAATTGCAATATTGTTTGGAAGCAAAGTCTAATGTTCCCAGAGTATACTTACTAGTAAGTATGCTTATAGTTACAAACATGCTACGAAGATTATTTAAATATGTTTCAAGAACAGCCTGTTCGCATACCTTCTCGTATCGTTCGTAATATTTGTATCTCTCCACCCCCCCCCCTTTTTCTGATAGGCATACATACGAAATTTCTATTGGTTCTCCCTCTGAAAAGCTGTAAATACTAAGATTTCAATCCATATGCGCAGGTATTTATGCATTGGAGAATATCTTCCAAAAGCAATTGACTTTTCCTTTGTATTATACGCATATGAGGGGAAAATGTTGTAATAAAAAAAATTCCACCTCAAGATGCTGACATGTCAACACTTTTTATATCTTCTAGAGACCAAAGAAAAAAAACTATTTTTGCAATTACATGTGTCTAATGGTCTGTACGCGTTGAACACAGTAATATACATATAGAAAGAGCCGAACGAGTAAAATTTAGTATGTAATCTTTGCGTCTAGGCTGTTGTTGCTTTTTTCGAATGTTTGACGAAATCCATTATACGGGACTATCTTTTTCTGTATGTGAATACAATACGTCAGAAAGGCTACGTGCTAGACGAACGATGTTTGGAATACAGTTTCATCACAAGAATGACAGATCAGATTTAAAGTTTGGAGAAATCTGTGCACGGCTGACTGTCTGTCGGTCTTTCTCTGAGTGTACAATTCAGAATCAATGAATAATGTAAATTAAATCTGATATGAAGTCTTGACCCCGTAATTGAAGCAACATTTTGAAAAGGGAACGAGTGTCAACACACCAAATCACACTTAGCATGCGCAATGTTATCATATAGACGCCCATTGTTAGTTGTGGAAAAGGAACGAAAATCACTGAGTATGTTTCTGATGTAAGGAATCTCATTTAAACATCTAGTTTAAAAAGTCAATAAATAAGAGAAATACGATTTTTGTTTCATTTTTTCAGAGAAAACATTTTTTGGAATCGTTCACTTCACTTAAATTTTTAACCTTATCGGGTTACGGAAAGAGGTCCAATACTTATACCAAATTTCTTCACTATACCATGTAACTATACGCAGAATCCAACGTAGCTATACGTCGTGCCATATTGTATATACTATAAGGTGGAGGAAAGAACACTCCAGCTGTTTTCAATGTTAAAATAATACGTTGTTCAAAATCTAATCATTTTTCTAAATATTCTCCAAATATAAATAAATTATGCTATTTCCCATAGAAGATCGAGCAACATAATATGCGCTACTAGTCAGAACAGGTTTCATCCAGTTCAAATATATACAGAGCAAGCTCGTAGCTCTTGATTTCAGACATTCAACATTTTCCGTTACTGGAAAGACCAAGTCGTAGACGCTCCATCGTGATAATATGCAGGGTTACAGCTCCTTTCTGGTGTCAAATTAACTGCAAATAATCACATTTCCATACTTCCACAACCAGCTTTTTCCCCTTAACTCGACCGATGTGACATTTTCCTTGTATGGAGAATTTGCTTAAGGGGCAACGATTCTTAAGTTCCAAAGAAGTGCAGCGACGAAGGCAGTGGCAAAAGCACAATCCGCATTTACATCTACGTATAAACACTGACTAAAAAGCGCAGTTGCGCAGGGTAATTATTTCGAAGGAAACGTCAAATAAACATTTTCAACCTTTATTCATTCATCCGACATAAAATAATTTACAGTCAAAGTAAAAAAAAAATGTCTCTTGTTATCACCCAGAAACCGTGGCGTTGAATCTTGCAGAATAAACTTTTGAAGTTACTGCTTGTAGACAGTTACCAGCATTTCTATGAAACAAAGAGTTATTAAATCTGCGGTATACAGCAGTGTAACCGATAAAGAAAATCCGTGCTGAAATTCATAATAAAGTATTCACTTGTTTGCGGAGTACAGAAATCTGAACAAATTTTATCTCAAGGTGCATTTTTATGTAACAGTTCAAAGTGTTAGTCTACACAATTGAGAATTAGACAACTGAATAACAACGAAGAAATTTGATTGCAACTCAGCTTTAATGCAGCAAATGAACTGACCGAAAGAGTTAGTTCATTCATGATATTTCAGTGCACCATAGCATTTTATTCAATAAAAGCACTTCCTCTTCTCACTGTCTCGATCTAGCCTCATGTGACTTTTTCATGTGGGGTTACATTATTGATGCCCAAGTTTTATCTTGGTGGGTTTTGGACCCTGATAACTTTAAAGAACAACATAACACCGGCTCTACTGAGCATTCCTGATCTCATGTTACGTTCAGCCGTCGAGAATATTGTGTACAAGATGCAAAGTGTAGTCCATGAGAAGGGTGATCACATTGAAAGAGGTATATGCCCTCGTCGAGGAAGCCCTTTTTTTTAATGAAGTGCTATGGTGCACTGAAATATCATTTTGTAACCTTTTGGGGCAGTTCATTTGCTGCATTAAAGTGGTGTTGCACTGAAGTATCTTCTATGTTATTCATTTGCCTATATCTCAGCTGTGTAGAATACAACAGCGTCACATTACCTCTATCTGCGATTTTTGGAACTAATTTTTTATATCACAGAATGTTTTTTCTCATGACCTCTTTAGAGCCCTATCAAATATGGAATCATTTCAGCTATCATATTTGGTTGGGGCCTATAGACGACCCTTAGTAGTGTCGGTTTAAAAGAATTGCCCTGTATTACCATTTTTTGTATCAGCAAAATATCTCTTACATGTTTTCGTTACACGTTTTATAATCAGATCAAAGTACTTTTATAGAAATAAGTAATCAGGCCCATTCTGATGCATGCAGCTCTTATCTGAAGGTTGACAGCTAAGACTAGCCGCAACAAGGTACAAAAATTCAAATTAAAGTTCTTCCCATAATAATAACCGCGCCCTTGAACATAAGAAACTCGGTGGTACACTCTAACTTGAGAGCAGAAAAGATAGAAAACCACATTACAAAACTGGCTAGAAATCTTTTTAGAGTAATTTTAGATCATCCAATTCCATTCATTCATCCTCAAGTTCTTTTCACTCAACAGAATTCTAAATACAGTTTCCCCTATAATATGGTCCTTTCTGCTCATGCGCCCATAATAAATCTGTTTCACAATGTCATACGGACTTCCATCTGCGGTCATTAGAATTTTGACAAAACCCATGTCACTCACACTAGTTATATTCTATAAGGTTGTTTCTCTATTTTATTTACCTATTCATTTCATATCCAATCTTGGTGTTTCCGATGTGTTTTATATACTTTGCTTTAAGCAGCAATTGAGAGTGAGCAGCAGTGCCTACCACTAGTACTCATGTACACAAACTTATCTTGATAATTTTATAATCATCTTCCTACCATTGCTAACCTATCCTGAACCAGTTGTTAAGACTTTTTTTGTTATTGTTCGTTTCGCAATTTTAGATTTGAAAACAAAAGAAAACCCTCAAAGCCTGGGAAAGAAAATAGCAAATTAACTCCCCCACATCCTTTAGGCACCCCATCCAAGCACCACAGCAGTGGAATTAAAAGTATAGCAACAGAAGAAAAAGAACAGCAATGGAAGCGAAAGAAATGCAAAAGACTCTTCACCCTTCTCCCCTGCCTCCTCACCGCCCACGGAAGCAAGCAACTTTCATGTTCTGAATCCGCACACTTTTACATCATTGTATTCTTCTTCTCCGGGTCCTCTGTCGTCGTCTCCGGGTTCGGGTGCGTTACCGCACTTAAAACCCGAGGCGGATTATCTCCGTGTCCGGGTTGGGCAATATTGACCCCATTCCCTTTCGGTCGGCAGCGAGACGAGCACATATAATCGCTATGTTGCAAATTAAGTCAATGTCTCACTTCGGAACGAATTTCTCCAATTCCTTAGGGCCGACTGACTCATGTTCAACTGCTGTTCACATGGAACCCTTTTCTAAAGTTCTGGAGATTATGCTTCCTTCGGGGTAAGGGACTCCATTAAACATAATGCTGAATACTTGCTCATTTCACCTACTCTAGAGTACGACACATCCCTCTACCCCTTCCCGAGAATGCTTGGCGCATTAGAAAGCGCACATTCTCCAGCCTTTCCGGCCATCCCTTTGTCATACTATGACTTCTAGATGAGAGAAAATATCTTGTCAAAATTTAGGTCAAAGGAATCAGTTTCACGATTTTCCTCAGGTTCAATGAGAAATTTGCATCATAGATACTGCATTTTAATATAGCTTTGATGTTTATATAAGAAAAAAGAGACGAAAGGATTTAAATTTTTGCTTTCAGGGAGAGTTCCTCGTAAAATGAGTTTTTTCCAAATGAAAAAAAGATGTTTAAGAAATATTAAAGAAAAGGTTTCTGATAAGTGAAAGAAAAGTGTCTGCTCCACAATGTCATAATCTTTAATTGATGCAAAAATATATGGACAAATGGTAATAATTGGAAATTCCATAAATTATCGAAACTCATATCAGAATAAGAAGTCATCAAAGGACGAAAATAAAACTGTAATACATATGAAAACATAATAAAATTGAAAAACAAACGAAGAAGAATCCGAAGGGAGAATTTTATCAAAGGTCACTCTCCATCTTTTATATGATTCAAAATTGGTCTAAAATAATTATTCAAGAACTTTCGTTTGACACACAATGGGACATTTACAATTCGCATAAATTGTTGATTTTGGAACAATTTCAATTTTCTAAATCTCTTAATGGCACTGATCCTCAGATGGTTGGAGCCACAGATTACGGCTGATCGAATAATGGATTTTTAAAGCAAATGCTTAATCACTAAAGATTATTCCCGAGATCTCAAATATGAAACGCTCTGCGAAAATAATTCTGAAACCAAAAGTTGTATCATGTATAAATTTGTCTTCGACTGAAATGAACTTAACGCATCGCAGAAGAAAGTTCTCAATAAGAGAGAAAACTCCACGTCATCTGAATTAGTAAATAAATAGAATGAATTATACTGCAAAC
>BGPR01010281.1:0-19216 GCA_013235015.1 Araneus ventricosus | reverse complement strand
AAATGAAGCACTTTCAAATTACATGCAATTTTTCTACATTAAAATAATCTGTATTTTAAAATCGGAAGTAAATTTTTCAAGTTCATTTGTCTTAAAGAATGTTTGCCATCTTTACTGGAGCTGACTTTTTCAAAACCTTTTTTAAAAAGATTAACAGCTCTCTTTCGTTAAAAACATATAGCTTGATATTTTCATAAAATGGCATTATTGGAAAAAAATAATTTGTGCTTAAGTAACTCTTAAACTTGATAGCTATTCTGTTACTTAACATAGCCGTAAGCTGACGGCTTTCACGGTGATGTTATCAACTCATAGGTTCGCTGTAAGTAACTTTGGTTGTTTGAGAATAAATTGGTGCTGAAGGAGCTCTCGATACTTGACATTGTTCGCATGCTGAGATTTTTGACGGTGACGTCATCAAGTCATCTGCTTGTCAAGAGTTGCTTAACTTTGGTTATTAAAGATAACTTTGGTTATTAAGAATATATTTGAGCTTATTGGTGCTATACTTGAGAATATTTTGGTGCTAAAGGAGATTTTAAAGTTACTAACACATACCTTTACATACATGTGTCTTTAATACCTAGTTCGTCACTTAACATTAGCTTTATGTTGAGCGTTCTCATGGTGGCGTCATCAGCCCATCTGTTCTTTTTGAACCTAGCATTTCTATTTTCGAATAACATTTGTATAATATTATACCAGTTGTTTTTTCCATCCTCGAATAGATTGTAAGGAATTCTGTAACCCTAAAACGATTCAGATCTGACTATTCCTGCGCAATTTGCCAATTTGACTTTGGAATTACTCTGCAGATAATTTTACTTTCCTCTTTCTGTCTGTATGTGTGTGTTTCATCCTATGTGAGATGGCTGTGTTTATTACTAGAGAAGGAATGCGAGAATACGTAATTTTGCAGAAGAAAGTCAGAAGGCATCAGATTTTTCTTTTAATGATCCGGGTTCCACGTGAGAATATTCCATATTCTGTAAGATTAATCCATTCATGAAATTATTTGGCACGAATTTCGTCTCTTCATTGAAAGTGTTGTATGTGTTCTAAAATTTATTTAATTCTTGTTTGAAGATTTCATTAATGAATTATTTTTAAGCCTAAGTACCAGAATCACTTCTAGATTACTTACGTTCACTCCATCACAGTCATATTTCTACTGGAAGCATTAATTTTTCCCAGTAGAAAGGAGCCAATTCATATTCGCACTGTAAACATTACCAGCGGCAGATTCTGAGGTCGAATGTCTTATATACTAACGCAATGCAGTGCGTTTTATGCTTCATGAATTAATTCGAAATTTAATTGTGTCAGCCATGCAGTTAGAGAAGATGCAGTATTGGTAGAAGTTTGAAATATATATAGGCCTTTCATGTAGTCATAAGCATTGTGGACAAGTTTTTGTAGAAGTTGTAGAATACCTGAAGTATTACCAGTTCTGCCTCAGGAATTCTATGACAGGTACGGAAGGAGGGGTCTGTCGCTTTAGGAGTCTCTCGATCAGTTCAGAACCGAAAACCACGAAATGATCACTTCTTATATGGAATCAAATCGTAATAACAGAGGCTTACTTCCGGGGAAAACCCTATATACAGTGAGTAAAAAAATCTCTCACGGATTGTAACCAAACTGTGCAAGAGATTCTTAATCTGGGTTTTCATCTGTACTCCATTCCATTCCATTTGTCCCAAGACTGGTTTTTTCCATCTATTCAAGTCAAAAAATGAGGCATTTCTTTTACGGATGACCCAAAGTTTGTTTTGAGACAAGGTTCAAAGTCGCAGAATTTTATCCATCCCTTCCTCTTCCCCTACGCGGAGATTTCGAGTTTCATTTCTACCCTCGACGCGAGGTCTCAATGTAGGCAGATCTTCTGATGTGCAGTTGCCTTCTCGTCAAGGACCCCAAATTGGAATCGGCGCATAAAGTGTTGGAATTTGAGTTCGTTTGAATTCCAGCATTGCCATTCCGCTATGCAAGTTTCCATCGGTTTTTAAAACTGACGATTGCTTTTTTCTTCACGTATTCCAAAAATTACATTTTGGAAGAGATGTGAATGGCCTACTTTAAGCCTATGATTGAAGCCACGCAAGTCCCACCTCTCCGCGTCAAGAATGATCGCCAATGTGGAAACAGATCAGAATTGGCTTGGCTTGGAGTGGAAGGTTGGATACCAAATATTCCCGCATGTACAGATGCGGGAATGCATGTGTACAGATAAACAGACTGAATTTTGATAACAATTTGATAGAATTCAAGAATTTTGATGTTAAGCCCACATGCCAAATTTTATCATTCTAATTTACTTTGCTTTCGATTTACTGTGTTCATAAATAGATGTATTTCCAATTTGTGGGAATTTCATTAATTTCGAAATTGAATTTTTTGGCGATTAGAATACTGTCTCTTTGTATATTTGGTATGCTTCATGTGTGTGGGGTCTTTGGAAGTGAACAGCCTCAATGGGCTTTAAACTTCCATTTCTAACTGGAATATAAAAGGTTAGCGACATGATAATTTGTGCCTGAATAGAGAAATTAATGACATTAAAATTAATAGAACAGGAAATTAATGCAGATTAATCAAGGATGCAGTCTTACATTAAATGAAGGTAGGAATAACAGTCAAGTTGGCGAGGAAATAAAAATAATGCTAAAATATCTTTCTATTTTTTTATTTTAAGTAAATAATACAGCTAAAATTTCTTTTAAATACTATGATAGGATTAAAAATACCGTATTCAAGACAAATTTATGGATGCAGTTGACATAATAATCAATAAAACATTTAAAGAGCATTAAATAAAGACACAGAAATCTAAGATTTAAAATAATGTGCGATTTTCCATGCGGCTCTATGCGAATATGTATTCACTCTCTCCGAACAACTCTCAGGCTGTCCGTATCTTTGGCGTACGGAAGAGTGAAGTTTTGTAGCAAACTACCAATCAGAAGAAAGATTTCCACTTGTGCTAGAATTTCTCCGATGCAAGCTCTCTTTCCTGGAAAGAAAAAAAAATCATCTGCTTTATCAGGTTAAAGGAATTAACAAGACAATTAACAACTTCCGAAGCGGGAGGTTTAATTTCGATTTACTTTAGCTAAATTAATGTCTCGTATTAATGACCAAATTTATTTAATACGCATTAGAAATACTTTTAAACGCGTTTTCTCATTGAGGGAGGGGGGATGGAGCCTGGCACTTCAGCTGGAATTTCCCACTACAAATTTTCACACCACATTAGCTGATGAACGTTTAATTAACAATGGATTTAACGTGCACGAGGTCGCCATTTTGGTGTAATTAGGTCTCGAATTATTTTTAAATATAATCCTTGTTAGTAAATATTTTATTCGTATTTGTATATATAAGCAAATTCTGCTTAATGACACGGTTTTAATTTTAAGTACTTCGTAGTACTTTTTAGAGGAAGTATGCAATTATTATTTAAATCACCAATAAAGGTGATGAAAAAAAGTAAAAGAGGTCAATGAAATCAAGCATAATAAATGAAACTAAATTAAAAGGAAGAGAGCAACAATTTTGGTTAATTCTTTTATCTAATATAATTCTGTTTTACTTACGCAGTGATAAAAAAAGTAAGTAAAATCCATTTAAGCTGAGACGCCTATGAAAATAATGTTTTCTCTAAATTCAGAAATAAGGAAAATGGTTTGATTGCCAAAATTTTTCTGAAGTTTTCTTCGAAGATGTACGAAAGTGAACAAAAAAAACCTTCAGCAGCAGAAATTGTTATTACTTTGCTGCAATATTACCAAAGAACAATGCGAACTTTCGATTGTATAATGCTGTGAAACACCGCAAATAAAGTCAATTGAACTTCAGCAGAAAATGGGTCGAAGAAAAATATTAAAAAGACAATGGAGTTTAGAAAACTGAATAAAAACTATACAGTAAATAAATATGATTATATATCCTACTATACCCACCACTTTCTACGTTGAGTAAACATACCAGAACGTCAAACATAATTAAACATTCGAACTCAAATCATGAGAAACTCAATTACCATTACGTAACCTTATTTTTATTTATGTCTGAAATTTATTGATGACTGTAATTTATTGATTATTATAAGAGTAAAGGAATGGCAATAGCTATATGTTATTTTTTTTTTTCTGTTTCAGTTTAAAACGAGTACGGTGGAACGTATGATGTACGTTGACAAATAAGTTATGGGATGCTTTTTAAAATTATTTAATAAATGCTTGTTTTGCGTTTAAAAGCAGCCTTATTAATAACTATATTTAGCAGTTAATTACACATGAAGCCAGCAAATCGAAGTTAACAGAGAGCTCGCTATAGAACTTCGATGCATATTAACATATATTCTGTTAAAATTGATGAGTAAAGATAATATTTTAAAGAATTGGTTTGATTCATTTGGAGTTTCTGAGGAAAGATTAATTATTAAAAATGTTACTCTAAATAAAAGTCAATAAAATACTAAAACAATGTGTAAAAAAATATTTTAAAAAAGAGTGGTGAAAATCTAATTTTTAAATTACATGTTTTGAAAACTTGAAACTGAATACTGTACAAATTGATCGAAAGAAAGAGAACTTAAATCCAATGGTTGCAGAAAATTCGGAAGTATGAGTATCAGAGGCGAGGCAAGTCAATATAGTAAAAAATGTACAACCGTTTTGCAATGAAGCGTGGTCATTAAATTATAAATAATTAGTAGAAAGGGCAACATATTAAAAGTGAGCTATTCAATTTGAATAGTGAGATACTGATATTAGTCAATTATTCTTACTGTTCTCAGTCAATGTGTCAATAATACTATTGGCTATCAGCTGAAATTCCACCAGAGAACGCTGCAGTCTCTACGAAAATCACCGGGGAAAAAGGAGGGAAGAGATTATTCTCACTATTCTGTCAGTGTCAATAGTACTATTGGCTATCAACTGAAATACCTCCAGAGAGCGTTGCAGCCTCTACGAAAATCACCGGTAAAAAAATGAGAGAAGAATTATTCTTACTGTTTTCAGTCAGTGTCAAAAATACAATTCGCTGACAACTGAAATACCACAAGAGGGTGCTACCGTTTCTACGAAAGTCGCAAAAAAGAAAGAGAAAAACGGACATGAGCGAGAAAGTTTAATGATGACGGGTCACCTAGGTGAAAGTCGAACCTTAAGATGATTTCTTAACTATATTAGGTTTCATCTTAAAATTGTGCATAGATTAATTACTAATTTATTCTAATATTGCAATAACGTAATACTCTATAGCTTTGATTAATACAGTAATTAGATAAGCAGTTATTTGGTTAAAACTCACCGACTGCCCAGCTCCAAGTTTGTTTGTTATTTTTTTTTTTGCTACAGTGAACAAAATCTTTTGCCGAAGTCACACTGATACAGATTAACAAAAAATGACGGGAGGCTATCCTTTTAAAACAGCCGCTGATGTTAAAGGCGTAGGACTACCTTACTCGTTTGTTTTCGAAGATTCTCGGATTCTCTTTGTTACTCGCGATACTCTTTTGCTTCTCGAAGTTACTCACAATTCTCTTTTGTTTCTCTGAAATACTAATGTATGGAAAATTGGCGAAATAAAATGAAACTAAGGTTACAATGAAAATTGCTTTATTTCTTAACAAAATATTTTATGAAGCCAATTATTTTGTTTTGAATTTTTCAATCGCTGAACTGCAATCCCGATTTTCAAATATTTTTTTTGTAACTTCTGTTGTTACCCTTTATCTCTAAAATAAGACATTAGTTATGTTTTTAACATATGTAGTTACCGAGATATAAAGGATCTACCATACAACGTGTTTTGTGGCGTTCTGGCGTGTGAATCAAATTCCTTCCTGAGATCCCAATGGGAGGAACGTAGTCCTACGTTAAAACTTGCAGTAATGAGGTTCATTCAAATAGAGCCAATCATAGCCCCATAATTCGCGGTAATGCGCAATTCATGCAAACCATATAACACGTTCTGTCTTTTGTCGAGCTACGACATAATTTGCCTCTCCTCTCACTCACACTCCTGCAAGATACCTACTGGATTTGAAATTCACATGAGAATCACACAACTAACAGAAGTAAATAATATCCTTTTCGAACTAAAGTAGTAGAAAATAATTACTAAATAATAAATCTTTGCGTCAGAGGTAAACTAGCGTAAGCAATAGTTTTAATATTTGACAGGAGAACCAAAAGAGTTTTCAGAATGCAATGTATTGCACTGCACAATTTATTGAGAGAGGCTATGTTTTGTTCTACTAGGCCTATAGCTACGAAAGTTTGCTCATTCGTAGATGTTGTCGAGATGAAATAAATACAATAAAATTGTCAAACTCAGCAAAATTGGACTTAGGACTCAGTTTATCTTTAAAGTACTGAAATATAAATACTTTTTTACATACAAGGTCTCATCAGTTTATTAGAAATTACAAAATAGAATTTTCGAATTAGATTTGTCGTTACTTGCAATAAAGGCATTCTATGAAGAAATAAAACAAAATATACTTAATTAAAATAAAATAAACATGTACTGGGGAAAGAAAAATATTGAGGAAGTGATCTTCAAAATTTTAATTAAATAATAAGCGAAATGCTAACGTTTGTTCTCAATGACTTTGGAGCATATTATCGCACAAAAACAATTTCTAAACCATTTCCAAACTAAAAAAAATAAAGGTTTCCAGTAACATAATTTATTTTCTCTTAATTAATCTCTTAATTCAGTTTCGTGTTATATTTTATTTGTTATTATTTTTTTATTCATTGAAGCAGTTTATTGTCCTAGGAAACACATCTCTACCTTGCTGTCCCTTACTCAAGCGAAATTTGACATTAATGCCTTGGAAGAAGCTTGCATAAATTTATAAAAAGTTTTTAAAAAAGCACATTAAAAAGAAAAACTTTTTATTTTATTTATTTTTCACTTTTCGCTTTTTAATTTATAATTAATTTTTAAAAATATTATGGAATATTGAAATCAATTTTAATCAAATTCGAAACCAGGTGGGTCCCTGCGTGTGGAATCAAAATTTAATTAAATGAATCTTTTAACCGACAATTTATTTCTGAAAATATGAAAATAGTGGATTGCCACTGCGAACTCACAAGTGAACAAAATTCCAAATATTCAGCGCATCAGGAAGTAAATGAAAAATCGATTACCGAATTCTATCTTTAGAAATATGAAGCAAGTTAATTTACAGGGTGACAATTATCGTTCTATAAGAAATAAAAAATAAAATTTTCACAAACTACTAAATTAAAAAAATTTATTAAAATTTTAAAAGTAACTATAGATATTTGGATTTAGTTTATGACATGTTCGATATGCTTGCCATCAATGGCTATGACGTGGCGCAGACAAAGAGCAAAATTCTACAAAATTAGCTGAAGTGTCGAGACTACCAGTTTTCTCGAACATTCCAACTACATTTTTGGTTGTTATAGAACTTGGACCGATTGTCTTCAGCTTGTATTCGGTCGCAAATTTCCTTTGAGCCGCAATCGAGCTGTTATTGCTGGAATAGTAGACGATCGATATACGCTCAGAAGCGCTGTATTACGACATTTTCAACGAAAAATGAACAACAGTAAGAGTGCGCATGCTCAAAAAAATCCCAACATGGCCTGAATTCAACCGCCAAGTTTTAACTCAATCTCGCCAACGGTTCAAAAGATATGAAGATTTTTTTCATATAGCTCAATAATTGCCACCCTGTGAACAAAAGTGTGAAAAAATGTATTATTCCATCAATTTCATTTTGAAGAATAGTCTTTGTAGACACCTACCTAATCCAAACAGATAGGGTCCTCCCTCCACTTTGATTCGCTTCCCTTCACTGTTGAGGAACCTTCCCGGATCGAACTTCTCGGGGTTCGGGAAGAGCTTGGGATCGAAATGGATGCTGTACAGATTTGCTGTGATGATGCTTCTTTTGGGAATCCTGTAGCCTTCAATTGTGGTTTCCTCTGTAGGAAAAAAATGGATGACAATTTTAAAAATTGCAATAAAGGCAGTTCTTGTCATTTCACATTTACGTGGTAAATATTGCACACGTGCCATGTTATTAATATTTTTAAATAATTCCATTCCCTAAAATTCCTGTTTTCGCTCCTTTTGTTTTGTCTCTTCGTATATAGATGTCGCCATTGTTCTAGTGGTTTTTTAAAAAAATTGCTGATTACTTATTTTAACAGAAAGTTAGCGTGGAATTGTGATAGCGTGAGGACATTTTTTTTCTCTATTCTGGGTATGGAGTAAGTTTATTTTTATGATAGCTGCTATTATTAACAGCTAGATGTCTATTATTTTTAAATCAATCTTAGTAGCGTTTTCATGTTTGTGTTTAGTTTTCCTTTTTCTTTTAAATTAATGCTCTTTGATGTGCAGATCTCTTTTGTCTTTTGTTGGGAAATTTCGGGTTAAGAGAAGCTATTTTTGGTGTAATGCAAGCTTCTTTCAGAAAATTTTCCGAATTATTTTGAATCCATTTCGAATAAAATCCTTAGACCTTGATAAAATGGGCTAGAATGGATTCCTTGTTTGTTTAATTCGATTCCCTCTGAGTTTTTTTTAGTTTTTTGTCTTTCTTTGAATGATATTGATTGCCATGTAACACCTAACTGCAAGTTCTATTGTTGTGCTGATGCATCTCATAAGTTTTTTTTGTCTGTAATATTCGCAAAGAGATAAAAAAATTAAATAGACGACGCTATTCGAAGGGTTCAATGCTTAAAAAAAAGATAGTTTACACAAGGCGAGAGATAGTTTACTCTTTCTAAAAAATTAAAACAAGCTGAAGAGCAAAGGTGCATTTACTTTTGTCTAGTTGTACCTCTCGTATACAAGACGAGTGTTTCGGGGATTCGACTCTCAAACAGGTGACACTGATTTTGAGAAAACGAGACCACTAGGCCATCAGGCTCTGAGCGAATTGAGAGCAACAAAATTGGACACAGCCTTTACCGATAGATTTTAGATGTTGCAGCACGCTTAATATGAGCGTCATTTTAGTTGTTCCCATATGGTACCGACGTTTTATATCAAACAACATTCAGCAAAGACGGTCCGAAATCGGAGACTTCTTCAACTTCAACATGTTATCTTCACGTCGAGGAAGTGTTTCAATCGTTTAAATTTGCATGGGATTGAGAACCATCTCATCAGAACAAACGAAAGAGTAGGTACATTGTGGCCATAGACAAAGAAAATTTAAAGTCACCACATGGAAAGAAAAATTTATGCCCCTCTGACTATCAATATGCCATAACATTGTCAAGTATAAACACATGTGTTGCAAAAATATCAGATATGGCATTGATAGTTTGGCTATGCATGTGAATTTTGAAGAATATGCAAGTTCGTATTGGTAATAGGCTCATAAATCTTTCTTTCCTTAGGGGCGTGTGAAATTTTCATTACCCAGAGCCACCAGGTACCCTTTCACATGGCCTTACATGCTCCCATGAATAGCCAAACATAACATTGCAAAATATAAACTCATCTGTTGTAAAAATATTATTAATTGTAAATTTACGAGGTATTTAAGTTGCGCAAAAAGATAAAACAATTTTCAGCAAAAGTTATTGTCTTTCAATTTAAGCAGCAATAATTCATTAACATAATAGTATATTTACATTCTTAGTGAAATACGTGCTGTATTTGAATACTTATTATCAAGGGCAGAAATTTTATGGACAAATGAAAGTTTTGTTTGATGGGCAAGCTCCCCATTGTTGTCGCGCCCTTTGACCTATAGTCACCTAATGATAAAATCGGCCCTGTCATCAGATAAAAGTTTATTTCACACAATTTAGACAGTTTCATTATTTCGTTGCCATCAAGAGAGTTGTCTACATACATCCAAGCCTTGGACATTTTTTGACTAACCCATCACATATTTTTTAATATTAGTTTTTAACTTTGGATAATGTCATCAATTAATTCGGGTCTAAATTTACACAATCAAAGGTGCCATTATTTTGACATTGCCGGCTATTTGGGTACGAGTTAAAAGAAAATAACTGAAATATGTTACTCACTGAAATTGGAGTACATTGTTAAAACAAGAAACAATGCTGCTTTCCTGTACAGCTCTTGTATGGTTGCATCCAAGTAGGGCAAGTTCTGTTTGTCCGTCCAGGATGGGAGTCTCTCTCGACCCACGACGCTGTCCAGTTCGTCTTGGACCTTCTTCTGAACGTCCGGGTGTTTGCTCAGCTCAACCAGTAAGCTTCCGATTGTTGAAGTCACGGATTCTGTTCCCTCGAAGAACAGGTTGAAAGCATTGGCTTTCAGTCGATACTCTGAAAATAAATATTACAGGAAACAATTTTATATCTTGCTCTCTTGCATATAAAGTATACAAAGACAAAAGACTGGGAACGACATAAAATTTTATCGCGAAGTTCAGATAAAGCTACACGTTTCAGATGTCTTCGAATCAGAAATGTTTGGAATTTATCTCTATTGGTTTGTCTCTGAACACTATAGCTGTGACCTGCGATGAGTTGGTAGAATGAAGTTTGGAATATAATTACTTCATCTGAAAATGGAGCTGTGCAAGAAATTTTTGGACAAAACCCATAGGCTGGAAAAGTATCTGCCAATATGTACATGAAAAAGACAGCGTCGAAATAAATGAATGAAATTTCACGTATCATATTTACACCATTGCCTGTTTATACGCACTTGTGTACACACTATAATTCAAAATTAAAGAAATATAGATAAATTTGGCAGGTGGTCACTAAAATTTCATATCTGAATCAAAAATTGGAAAAAGTCCTATCAAATAAACGACTTTTCTAAAATCCATACTCAGTGTTCTTCACTTTACGATGAATCTTAGCTCAAAACGTTGAACTATACGAGAAAGCCAATGGAGCCTATTCCAGTTATAAAAAATACTGCCCTATATTTCATTCTTTCAGAATTTTTCATTTAACTATTTCTTACCTAATCCTCATGCATTATCCAACACTCTACTTTTATTGATTTACTGTAAGTCTATGAATCTAAAGTCAGAGACAAAATATATATATAAAAAATATAAAATATTAATATATATGATGACAATATATAAAATAGTATCTATAGTAGTAGCTAAGATAGCTGGGCTCTTGGAGTCAGCGTTATGTTTGATCTCTCTCGCCTTCAAAGCAATTGGCTGTAAAAACTGAAATAATTGCACTCATTTTGGTTTCTCCTCTTCCTAGACTGGCGAACTTCTTCCTAGACCCTGTCATTACTTCTTTGGACACATGGATTCAGTATAAAGTCATATGCTGTATAGCTTATGTGAAAATGTACGCTCATGCTGATTGAGTTATTGTTACATCAAGTTAAGATCATATATGTCATTTGCCACCAGTGTTAATAGCTGTCGTATGTGCAATTTTACCCTATTACTATTTATGTAATTCTATCGGCTCCCAACCTGGCTGGTTGAACCATGTAATTATTTTATGAAATTGGATGTTTTAATTTCCACAAGTGTTCGTGGTGCAGTATGCAAGAATTTTTTTGTGTTTTTAATAAATCTACACGAGCTTGGTTGTCTCCGGGCCACCTGATGTCGGCTCCCTTCTCCTCCGGACGGTTTCAGGCCTTAAGCCAATTTGCCAGGCTGATTCTGAGTGGGTTGTGTAGTGTAGTGAGAATGTACGCGAAATTGAAGAGGTTTGCACTCTAGAATTTACGGTAAGAAAAACAATATTTATCAACTCTCAGTCTACGATTTAGAAGTAATAAGCAAATATTATGAAATGCAAAAGCAATGAAATGGATTCTGAACATGCATATTACGGTACATTTAAAGGCATGCTGTCGTGAAGAGCATAGCGAATGCGCAGTTCTCTCTCTACTACTTCCCTTTTGTGATCAGGGATACCATATTGGCCTTCTTAAAGTTAAATTATGAAAGTTGGCCTTTATTTAAAAATCGCTTGGTCTCAAGAATTTTTAGTTGTCCTTAAATTCAGGTTTGGCCTTTTTTTAGTTCATAATTTTTAGAATTATTTTTATAAACAATATTTTCTGAAATATCTGTTTCTTAATAAACTTTTGATATTAAACATTTCAAATCACCCAGAGTCAGCCATCAAACGAGGTATTCCCTCTCTTGAATAAAAGGTCTGTCATCTTTGTGACTGTAATTACCAGAATACGTGTTTTCGCACATCAAGCAGTTTGGAGGAGCATATACAAAAACCACTTTCAGTGTTATTATTCCTTTCTGCACCTGATTCTTTAACAAACAGATGCTATCCATACGAAGGCCACGAAAATTATTAATTTGAACGAGGAAACTCCCTGTTGTATGACGTGTAGATAAAATTCGCAAAAATAAGAAAGAGTAGATGCCTGCAGGCCAAAACAGAAAACTGATTATATTAAAGAATATATTCACTTGTGTATGTGCATCTTCTATTTCTTATGTATCTACGGAGTCAAAATTTGATCATCTAAGACGGAACTTACTGCAGGTGTTTAAGAGGAAAGACCTTGCCTTCTCTTTAACTATTTTTTCCTTTGCATTTTCAGTATATTATTATATTGGATGTAATAAATTTGTTATTCACTTTCTTCCAAAATTTCAAATTCGTTTATAATGTTTACCGTCGTAATAAGGATTAAGTTCTATATCTTTTTATTCTTAGCGGCATCTGATACCCCATCACGGATAAACACCGCAATTTCACATTTATGTTTATTTAAGCTTTTAATTCATTTCAACAGATTCTGGATTTTATTTGTACCTGCTTACCTGTAAACGAGCTCTCTCGCAGCCTGCCTTTCTTTCGCAACTCATCCTGTTGTTGTATGTAAGCGTCAACGTAACATTTGGGGTGGCTTGGATCATAGTTTTGGGTGATTTCGTCCACGACCTTATCGACAAACTTTAGGACATCTTTCTTTCCTTTTGGGATTTCTTTATTTCCAAAAATGCGCAGGAAAAAACTTAAAAATAAAATTACGTCAATTATTATCTGTTAGAAACCACTGTTCAGAAATTATGAGAGTTACATGGGCTGATAAATGTAAAACATAACAACTATTACATAAGAGTGTCTCCAAAATATAAGTACAAACTTTTAGTGGATATAGATAAGACTAAAAAGAATGAGGACTTCTTTGGAACTCATATAAGGGAACGTCATCGTAAATTAAATGGTGGGGCTGCTCATCAAAGCCCTATGTGAAACTGCCCGATATCCTTATTCGGGTGGTAAGACCCCGGGTGTGTCACGAGGATGAAAAGTTGCCCGACTTAGTAGGCAGGTTCTCGCCTTCATCACCATTATTGTACCCTCCTGGAGGAAGACAGAATAAGGCCCGGTGCACACTACCCGATTTGTGTCGTTGAAGCTTTAAAAATAACAATAGTAAACCACATACTCCCTGTGGAGACACACAGGGGAATGGGTGTTACTATTGTTATTTTTATAGCTTTAACGACACGAATCGGCTAGTGTTCACCAAGCCTAATGGTGGTGAGTTTAATTAACAGTCCCGACGTATTTCCTTTGGGAGGGACTTGTGCACTCTTAATGGAGACTATTTGGCTCAGATCACAGTTCTCAGTTGGTTATATGCGGCGGTCTCGTCACTCTGTGTACTTCGATGCTAAGGCGTAACGGGGGTTTTCATTTATAGTAAATTCGACTCCCACCGAGGGATATCATGAGCATGTGGATGCAAAGACGTCAGATATCATGAGTGTTCTTGCTTCACTAGTGGGTACAGTATTGGTTTGGGGTCGAATCACTTTTTTCCAATGACTGAAAATACATCCTAAGGGAGGGGCTGGGCCGAGGCCGGTGATGGCTATTAGGGATCCACCCTGAATTCCCATGTTAGTATCGTAACGACTATCATTCAGATTACTTCCGACAATACAGCCTGGTGGAGGTTACTCTCTTATAGTTATGGTTATTCAAGCGGCAGTGGGCATCTAAAAAGTCGGCGAGTTTCTTCCTGTGGGAGCATGAGTGTGTCCTGTGCCCATTCAACCGGTTCAGTAACTGTAATGGTGTCAGGCACGGGGCACAGGGTGGCGTTCTGTGGGAGCATGAGCTCAAAGCTATCGGGTATTAATTATTTGTGGATTCGGAAATGAACCTCGTCTGCACTGCTATTATAAAAAAAACTGCAGATGCGTTCGATCTTGTACGGCAGTCAATGCTCCGCCAACGTCACGACCACAGTAGCAAAACGATATTGTACAGTATTGTATAGTAATGAATGATCTTCGCAATACTGTAACATAATATAACATAAAACAATTTTGTACAATATCCTGCAACATGTTGTGCTATTTGTGGTATGCATCGCGTCTTATTGCGGAAACTTTAAGCATATGCTGTAACAGTATAAAATATTTGTCTAGTACCTCTAGTGGAATTTATTATGGTCATTAAAATCTTTTTCCTTTAACCACTGTATTGTATCTTTTCAGATCTTGTACCTCCTAAAGCACTTTCCCGTGACGTTAACTATTATAAGAATTTTTTAAAATTTCTTTAAATATTATCTAACTCCCGCAAACATTTATACTAAGGAATTTTAGAGAAATTCTATAAACAGACCCTGTAAGATTATATCTTAAAATAGCAAAATTACTCTCAAACAAAGAAAGCAAATGTCACGAAAGTAATGTCTACTTATAGTATGTAGCCCTGCTTTATCGTCTGAGACTGATCGCGACGAATTTTAATTATTTGACACTTTTTTTAGAATACTGTGAAAGCAATTGAAAAAAAATTCAAGAGCAAGTTTAAAGTGACCGATTTAGATTAAAATTACTTTCCACATACACCAATCCCTTAGTTTTAAATGATATACACTTTGCCAACGCTGAGCAATTCTAAGATAAATTAGTGTTGTTATCGACATAAAAAAAATCATTAAAATAATTTTGTTCTTTTCTTCTTCGAAACAGCGATGTTTAAATTTTTCATTCGTAATGTCTTGCTTCTGTAATTTTTGATATTAAAATATTAGTTTTAATAATTAATTTGCATTTAAACTATCATTTTCCAAATCATCCGTTGACATTGTTTAAATTTTGATGGAATGCTGTGCAGTTCATATTTCATGGTTGTTGTTAATTCACTGATGCAGGTAAAGGGTTTTTTTATTCTAAATAGATGATTTTTTTTCGTCTTCTTTTTATAGGTCGTAGTTTTGGGGATAAAATTCCGAACTTCCAAAGTTTGCCGCATGGAACGCTGCAATCACCTTTAAATGATGGCGCCATTTAGGGTAGCCTGTAGACATTATTTCGCCAACTCTGGCTTTATTTATTCGATTATTTTCTATATAAATAAATAGATATACACTTGGTATTTGATATTTCACAAACATAAAAGTGGTTAAGTTATTTAGGGTAGTGACTAAAAATTCTGGAATTAAATTCAGTATTCAATATACAGTAGATAATTAATAAACAAATAGAAAGTGATTTAAATAAACAAACTGATAAATATTGCAATTAAAAATTTAATAATTCAATAAATAAGAAAACAGCTTTAGCAAACAGACAGCATTCAGCACTTTGAATTCAACAATTGCAATATAAAATTCCAAAATAAACAATAAAATTTACATCTAACATGTTCAACGTTTTTCTTTAAAAATGAGAAAAAATGAGAAGGTTTCTATTGCTTTTGTAATTGAATATATTGTACAGCAATAGTCTCATATTGAATTAAAGGTTTAAGAATTAATTTATTTATCGTCACTGAGTACACAAAGTACTGAAGTATATAACAAAAGCATTTCCCTAAGATAAAAACATGTTTTTCTATGATTTTTAGTTTCGACTCCGAATTAACAAAAATAAATTCGAATTAGAGACGATATTTTAAAATTATGTTAATAGGAAATGGAAGGACCGCAGAAAACATTCGAATTATCGAGGAATTGGAATTAAAATCCTTCGAATTCGTCAATTTTTACTCCACCTCCTTTCGTTTAGAAATAAATTTGCTGCCCAGATTAGTAGCAACATTTGTTGAAGACAACTTGAAGGCCATCGAGGGAAACCGCCGTCTTTTTCACGGTGTGTTTGTGACTGTCAATCTGTAGACCTTGAGCTGACGCGAAAACCTTGAGACATCACACTTCGGTCAGATTTGTCTTAATTAAAGAGTAAAAATAATCCAGATAGACATCTTGATTTCTAACATTTGATTAAAACTTTCTAATTGAATACATTGAATGCAATTCATTCTGTCTGCTTCTTGAATATTCTTGTATGGATTTTTTGAACTTTTATAGGCAGTAAAGCTAGCATTTGTGCAATAAGAAAATATCCAGATGTTAAAATAAACTTTTCTGACGAAAAAAGAAATATGAATGAAACGTTTCTTCTCAGTACAAAAGCTAGTTTAGAAACTTCTGACAGCTTTCTGTTCCTGTCAGAAGATATGTATTTCGTTACAACGCACGTGTTTCATGCTTTTGAATTCATTTTAAATATTTCCTATTTAACTTCAATGCTTTATATTCAGAGAGAAAATTACTCGGTACTAGACATAATTTTACCTTTTCGGGTATTTTTATTTATTTATTTTGATATCATGTTTTCCCTTCCAAAGCTTTTGAAGGAAGATATACCTGAACGCTTCGTATCACCTACAACCATTCCCGCAATGATCGCCGCCAATTTAAGCTGATACGAGCGAGCCATTTTTAGATTATAAATGACCATCCTTGCTATTGTTAACATAACAAAAGATAATGACATTTTCATTTGAGCCCCATTCGGTAAATAATTTGAAAATCTTGAATCAATATTAAAATTAATTCTTTGGGGGGTGGTACCCAATTACTTTCAAGAAACTGTGTTGAGTCGAAACCGTATGTCTCGGCCTCGTCACTCGTGTGCAAAGGCGGCAAAAAAGGCAAACCGGGCAACTGTCAGTGGCGCCAAAATCCTAGGTGCCTCCAAAGCTCTAGTGTGAAGGAGAAAATACGTTACTAGACACTAGAGCTCCAAAAAAGTGTCAAATAATTTCCCTTTAGAATTGGCGGCCCCTTCCCTTGTTCTAAATAATATCATCAAGACATATGAGACGTACTAAACGCTTACCACCACTAACGGCTTTTCGCACAGGCCCTCACTTCGTGCCTCAAGACTTTGCGGGAACGCCTCAAAGTCTAATTGCCTTACTTCGCAGTGCTAAGCCGGCCGTTGATTTACGACATTGGGTAGGCATAGGGTTCCAAAAACAGCTTTGCTCATATGACTTCATATTGTCAAAATTCATCACTCCCCCCCTCATACACACCACTTATCAAACGTGGTCGCGTGGAAATGTATCTTTGTTAGAACAAAATATTGTACAGCATCTCCACAATGTTGTTTGATATTTTGAATGCCGCACAATATTGTAAAAATATGTTTGCAGTATTGTAGAGCATACGAACAGTTTATCAGCACATGAGAAATCTCCAATCATATGAACGCTTACCAGCTTTGCATGGAGAAAGAATAATATTAGGAAGGACTGTAAAATCTGAAAATCAGGAAAACGGGAAAAAATGAAGGTTGGACATTGGGAAGAAGTGTTCAAACGTTTAGCATACGTTTTTGAGTTTCTTGCTTCCCAGAAGAAAAAGAGGAAAGAAAGATACATAGTACGGAAAAATAAATGGAAACTTTTTAAAGCTACTTGCACTCATTTGAAAATTTTCCGTCGTTAGTACTGACCATTTAAGAAGAGCAACGCCTAATAAATCACATTTTCTTTATCGAGAAAAACTATTAAAAAAGAAGTCATAGAGCTACTTGGATCCAAAAGCGAGGAATAAATTTTGAAAGGATATTCAAAGTGGGCATATTATTCCATAATTTTAGATTTCCCACGGCAATGAAGTAACGTTTGGACGATGACATTTGTTTTAAGATTTGCATGATGCATTATAGGTGAAGAACCTTGCATGAAAAAACACTTTTTGGGTTACATTCCAAACGAACATACAATCGGTGATGCTTTAACAGGGAGACTTTTAGTACCTGGAAGAGATGAAAAATCCAATGAAAAATATGTTTGGTCGAAGATATGATAATCGTGCCAATATGAAAGGAGAAATTCCAGATGTCCAAACATAATCCTGAAAAGCAATCCTAGGACATTTTATGTTTTATGCACTACCCATTCTAAACTTAGTTTTTAGGGAAGGCCCACAGCCCTGTCTGGACGCTGTGCAATTGTTTTTTTTATTTTATAGCAAATTTACAACTTTTTTGCATCCTAACACATCGTTGGACAGTCTTGAAGAAACATGTACCCAGTATAAGTCAAACTCAGTCACTCTTCTGGACATATCACTAAATAACAGAACTGGTGAATTAGCCAAAAATCCTGTCTTGAGTTTGGCAAAGAAGGTTAAAATTTTTAAGTTTGTTGCTAGTCTTGTCATTTGGCGTTCGGTTCACTTCAAGGTCTGTGTCATAAATAAGATGTTACAGAGTGAAAATATAGGTGCGTCTAATGCTGTAGAAATGACTGAAAAAACAAGACAAGCAATAGTAGAAATGAAACCAAACAAGGGGTTTCAACAGTCTCTGAAACAGTTTTGAGATTGAAGCAGAATTTCAAGAACCAGAAGTTCGACCACTGAAAGAAATAGACGCAATATGATTATAAAGTTCTAGACGAAGCTCCTCCAAAAGGCTTCTATTTTATTTCCTTCTTTTTATTCTGGACGTCACAATAAACTCTTTGCAGGAACGCTTCGAAGAACTAAACGCTATATATAAAACATTTGGTTTTTCCTAACAAGAAAGCTAAACACGATAAAGTTTTAGGCATGTTTAAACACCTTCATTTGGCCTTGCGAGACGGTAATCTTAATGATGCAGGTGGTTTCCAACTTCACCAAGAAATATCAGTTATGTTAATTCTACTACCAGCCGAAGTGACCAGTTGTTGAATATTCCAACTTACTTCAGTATGAACAGGGTTGCTGCAAATTTTCCGAATCTTTCAGTGGCTTTGAGTATTTTTCTGACTTTCTTGGTAACTGTAGCTGCTGGTAAGAGAAGTTTTACTGAACTGAAACATCAAAACGTATCCGCAATCCATCATGTCCAAAGAGCAACTAGTTGGCTTAGCAACAATGGCAATTGAACGGGGCCTTATGCAGAACATTGAAATTCAGAAGAAATTTTACGGATAAAAACCAAGAAAAGTTA
>BGPR01010280.1:1036-53200 GCA_013235015.1 Araneus ventricosus | reverse complement strand
AAATATCATTATATTTTTAAATATAAAATTTAAATTAAATGATATATTTTTTTATTACTATTCCATTCCGTCCGACATTTATCTTATTCTTTGTAACAGATCACTCCAACAACTACAGAACATTCTTGGTTGTTTAAACCTTTCTACCTCAAAGTTTTATTTGTTAGTAAAAGAAATTAAAAACTGAGAACTGCTTTAAATATTTTCATTCATAATAGATTAATTAGTCTCTTACTCATCTATTTAATTAATTAATAATTAAATAGTTATAATTTATTTATATCCAGATCGTTATACCATCTAGGTTTCATCAAACCCACTCCAACCCAAGGTTGAAAAAAAAAAACTGAACTTCATAAATAATGAATCGTGCCAAATATAAATACCGAGAAGTAAAACGAGTATGATTAATTGAACAATAAAATAATTAAATTTCTACAAAAATGCTTCAGATATCAAAAATATTGTATAATTATTATATAAAAGAAAATTAAGAATGATAAAATTCGATGCCGAAAAAGCTCAAATCCGCGTTTCATCGGAAATGTGTCACGTCTTCCCATTAAAAGCGCATTCGCAATATCATATCATACTTAGTAGGAAATGAAGTCGATTCTTATTGGCTCAGAGCGTCACGTGACTTGGTTTGCTTCTAAATTAAATGAAGTCGTGAATCTAAACAGTACTTACCAGTGCTGAAGGTTCGTCCTTATTTGTTTCATTCTAAAAATGTATTCATCATTTTCTTGTGAAACATCCAAATAATCTTAAATAAAAATTAGTTTCGATTTATCCATGATGTGATATCATAGGACAGAATAATAATTAAATTCCTACGTAAGCGCAGTGCTATGATATCATTAAGAAGCAAGCCAAGTCACGTGATGCTGAGAGCCAATGAGAAGCCACCTCATTCTCTACTATGTAGGATCTGTAAATATGCAGTCGCATAGGAAAGAACGTTACTATGGTGTTGCAAATGGCATCACAGCCAAGGAAAGGGTTGAGTTCATTACTCTGCTATCAATTAACACGTAAAGCGCCATGCCAGTCCCCGGTGACTCATACAATAATTTCCTCTGGAACCGCGTCAGTCACCGGTGACTGGCATTATACTTTTCGTTCCGGCAGCGTCAGTCACTGGTGACATACAGCTTTAAAAAATATATTCTTCTATTAATACATTTTAAGTAATTTGGAGGTCATAAAAGAATGTATTTAAATATTTCTTAATACAAAATAAATAATAATCAGTATCATTAACACACGATATACACAAAATTGTCTTCTATTGTCTATTGGATGTCACCTATATTTTGGTGAAATCGGATGTCGTGAGCTTAGCGAAAAGAACGCCAAGACAACTTTGGCGTGTGAATATTGGTTTCATGACAAATATATCCAGTTTCAAATCTATCATTTCTTTACAAGCGACAACTTTTTATCCTCTTTCTTTTGCTAATAATTTAATTTTAAGATCGTTTTGAACTTTTAAATCACTCCTTTGCATTATGTAGCAAAGGAGTGATTGAAAAAGGAGTGAGAATGTAAACAAACAACAAGAAAAAATTCTATAGCAAATTTAAAAAAAATTTAAAAAGGTTTTTTCACAAAGTAAGTAAAATTTAAAACTAGAACAAGAAAATAAATTTTAATTAGCAAACAATAAAATTAAAGTAAAATAACAAAAGAACTTTTTAAGAAGAAAGAAATAAAGTTAGAAAAAATTACGCCAATGTTTAAGGAGTGAAGTGTAGCAAAGGAGTATGGAGTGCATTCTGACTACATCCTTCCACATGACTAAACCGGCACAGCAACATGAGCTAATCTGGTTCCGCAACGTCGCTTCCAACAAAGGCTCCCGACTTAAAATCCAACGATTGCTTCACCATCTTAATGATTTTCAAGAGCTTTTTCGAATAATTCCATGATCATCTCTCACTTCCAGCCTCTTTCACTACCTGCCGAGATGGGGAATTTTTTGCGCCCTCTTCGCCGAAGTGGCAGCGCACCTGAACTATTCTCCGCTTCCGCTTTATGGAGAAAAGAACAATCAACAGAACAGACACACATGTGCTTTAACACTCACATTTTAGTTTGTTTTTGTGGACTTCTTTATATGATTATGATTTTTTTTTTGCTCTCTTGTTTGCTGATATTGTACACTTCATTCTCATATTTCTTTCCTGTTTACAGTTGTTTTTGTTTGTATATGGTTTTATATGATATTCCCCTATTTTTTCTGTATATTATCCCAGATTTTTAGATTTGTATTTTGTAACTTTTCTTCATCTCTCTGCCTTCGCCCTTATTTTCTAGACAGTTTAGGAGCGTCTTCCGATGTCTCTTCCACTTCATGTCCGCTACACTGTTTAAGGCTACACGGTACCCTTTTTGAAAAAAATTTTTGGGATACAATTATATTAAAAGCAATTAATACACCTTTTTCAGATTATATTATTAAATTGATTCTGATAGAAAAAGTCAGTTCAGCAAGCACCATTATTTTAAAATTTAAAAAAAATTGAAATTTTTTAAGTTTTTTTAAACTCTTATAAAATGCTTAATTTTCAATATTTTTTAGTTGTTTCAAATGATTTATATTTCTTGTATTATTGGGAATAAAAGTTAGCATGGAATTTAAGATCTGATTATTTTTAAAATTTTAATAATTATTTTTGTTGTTAAACCTAAAAAAAGCATAAAAATTCTAAAAATTTCAACTTTAACATTTTTTAAAAAAATAACTAGAAGTCTCAGACCTAAATCCATGCTAATTCTTATAGTACATACATATGTGAGTATCTACAAAACATTTCAAGACTCCATCTTTAACAGAAAAAAAGCCTTAGGGAATAGAAAACACTAGCATCAATCAAAATAAAAGTCTGAGAAAAATGCATTTAAAGTTTTTAAAGGCATAAAACAAAAACTAATAATACTTTTAGAGCTCCAATTTTTTAATATGTTATTCCCCAACTTATAGCATGCACAAAAACACTAATTTCACTCAATATGATTGAATAATATTTTCTTATTCACAATATTATGTTGTTCCACATAGCAATAACAATGGTTATGAAAACAATAGATTATTCAGCATAACGTTAACTTAATATTTGCATAAAAGTTTTGAACAAAATACATTTATACCTTGTAATTATACTAATAACACAAATTAAAATTAAAAATAACCTACTTTACACATTATAATGGTACTAATAACACATATTAAAATTAAAAATAACCTACTTTATACATAAAATAACAAAAATTAAAAATAACCAGCTTTGTACATAATACCTCCCAATTTCTTCATATGTTATTCCCCAACTTATTACATTCATCAACACACTAATTTCACTCAATATGATTGAATAATATTTTCTTATTCACAATATTATGTTGTTCCACATATCAATAACAATGGTTATGAAAACGATAGATCATTCAGCATAACGTTAACTTAATATTTTCATAAAAGTTTTAAACAAAATACATTTCTACATTATAATGATACTAATAGCACAAATTAAAATTAAAAATAACCTATTTTATACATAAAATAACAAAAATTAAAAATAACCAGCTTTGTACGTAATGCCTTCCAATTTCTTCTCGGTTTTAAGTCGGCGCAATTTAGCTTGCTTAATTTTTTGTTGTGCTACTTTATACTTCACAGATTTTATTTTATTTCTAAAATAAGTTCTCCTATAATCAGTGAAATTAGCCAAGTGTTTTGATGCAGAACTTGTTGGAAGGCAATTTATGCTCTGAAATGTTTCTAGCGTTTTTAAAGTTCCAACATTATATTCAGAAATTGCGTTCGATACGGCAATCAGTACTCGATTCCTAGAAGCACTATTTTCTTTGAAACATTTGTTCCAAATCATTGAATGCAAAGCTTCGTTAGAATTTTGTGTTAACCCTCTAACACACCTGCTCAACAGGTCTGTAGAAGCTAGCCATTGATATATTGGCAAGATTTTACAGAGATGTTTTTCATTGATTGGAGTTTTCACCCAATCTTTATGAGCACCTGGTTTCTTTCCACGAGCCAATGCCGACTGATAGAAACACCAGGAATCTTCACCAGAGGGGCACTTTTTATGTTGTGGCTTCTTATCAGTAGATATGCTATGAAATAGCGTAGCGTAAATTGCCGTTTTCATAGCTTCTATATCACCTTTATTTCTACGTACTGCGTTAGCATAGTAACGAGTAAGTTTTTTAATTGTCTCTTCTTTCAAGCTGCCATGCTTCTTGCCACCCAAAGTCACACCTTTTACCCGCCAATCTTTCACGGTCTTCCTCAAAGCTGTTCCCAGCCTTTTACTCACATGGTTGATGCATTCTTCCTTTTTAATCTCAACTTGACTTCCATATATTTTTCTTTCATTTAGTTCCGAGAATGCTTTTGAGTCACCGTCAGAGAGTAAGGATGTATATCGGAAGCCAATGCTCTCAGATCTTTCCCACAATTTTATTGCTGCTTTGACTTCCATCGAGCCAGATGACCCGACATGTGTGATGCTGCAAAAATCCCGATGGCCTTCATACCAAAAATGGAATTCAGCAGTATCTTCACCAAGGGCCAGTTTAGTCTGCTGACATTCTTCACAACGTTTTGACATAACTTCAAAATCTATCACAAAGCCTGTCAGCAGATCAATCACACATCCAATTCCAATGTTTGAGGTATGTCCTCTCGTCAACCAGCTTCCATCGTAAGAAACTCCAATATCGACAATATCGTTGTTCCTCGAGCCATATGCCTCTCTGACATCTTTGCGAATATTACATAACATCTGATTTGCTGCAAAAAGATGTCCATCTAGAATTTTTTTCTTGTAGAAATTAAAAGTTCTACTCGACATTATATTCAAATTCATATTCATGCAGAATTTTTCCAAAGCCGAGTCCCAAACTCAACATCCCTTGCACTAACCTCATGTTTACATCAAAAGGTGCATTCAAAACTTTATGTTGGCTTACTTCACGTGATATTTGATGCAATTTAGTATTAATCACCTGTTTTGAAGAGCATGTTTCGCTTTTTATTTGGTCACAAGTAGTACATACAACATTCAACTTGCATGCAAATCCATTTTTTTGACCAAAACAAAGCTTTAAGGATGCACAACAACAAGAACTGAACAGCAAATTTGTAAATAAACTGCTTAAGTTTTCAGTATCTACAATAATATAATTTGAAGAAACAGGTATATCTTCAATTTTATTTACAATACCTGAATTCAAAACGCTTGTATAATGAATTCTTGCACTAGTATCAGCTGAAGGCTGATTTTCAGAATTATTCTTTCCATTTGTCTGCCATCTCTTCAAAGCATTACATTTCTTTACAACTCGAGAACGTTTTGGTCGTGGCATTTTCACAACAGAAAAATGATCAAAAAACAGCAAGATACTGATCTGCAAAGCTTCTAAACTAAGAAAACTTTGTGTGAAAGCAATTATTGGTCTTGAAAAAGACCGTTTTTATGAATATCAGTTCAGTATCAGAATATAGAAAACAGAACTAAAAGACAAGCCAGAACGTAAACAAACAAACGACTAAAGCCGTGAAAGTTGCAGTTAATGAACCGTTTCACCTAAGGAATCGATCTATTCAAAAATATTTAAAATTAATTAATTTTAAGAATGGAAAAATGATTCAAAATGAAAACGAAACTAACCACGCCCCCTCAGCTGTCAAATTTTGAGACTGACAACACTCAGAAAAGTTCAAATATCTTTAAAACTATTTGGATATCAGATCTAAAATTTGGAGTCAAGCTTCCCAACAGTATGGGCCATCAAAAAATGCAATAAAAAAAAATCGTTATTTTTGTCATTTTTAGGGTACTGTGTAGCCTGTGTGCGTTGATGCCACTTTTCAAAATGAAATATAATGGGGCGAAAAATATTACCATGCCCCGGGTGAAATTTGCCCTTACAAAACCACCGATGGCGACTATCACAACATGCCCCGGGCGTCACTTACCCTCGCTACGCCACTGATTAGGTCACCGCACAGTGTGAAACAGCATGCAGTTAGATTACAAGCGCAGTTATGTCAGTCATTAGACTGTGATGTCACGCGAGTTAATGCCATTCATCCAAATAAGTCATGTGATCATACCACAATATAGGACAACAGAGACCTCCGTACAGTGATAAAATTGATGGAATAAACGTGGTGATATATTGGAAATGCCGAGAAAAAAATTCGACGGGAGGCTGTCTCTGCGAAACGTCAGCTGGGACTGAGGGGCCTAGACTTACTTACCTTACTCAACTGTGACTAAAGTAGCTCTATGTGACTATTTACTCCATAGTCTATAGCGACTACGTGAATCTATCTATGTAAAATTCTTCGTGATTTTCACTAACTTTGAAACTCGACTGCGACTAAACCGTAATTCCAAATTCGAACATTATTTTTGCAATCTTCAATGTCTACCTTTCTCTGTTAAATGAAACTAAAACCAACTCTCTACGTTATTTGGTTGAGGAGCTATAAGCGTTTAACCTTAGCACAAAATTCGACGTAATTCAATAATTCTTGAGTAATATTTCGCGTGAACTTCAGATAGATGACTGAATTGACTTAGTCTGCGTGCGCGCGCATCGGTCGCTGTGACGTCATCAAAAATTTTAGTGATTTTCACCAACTTTGCAGCCCAACTGTGACTAAACCGTAATTCCAAATTCTAACATTATTTTTGCAATCTTCAATTCCAACCTTTCTTTGTTAAATGAAACTAAAATCAACTCTCTATGTTATTTGGTTGAGGAGCTATAAGCGTTTAAAAATACCACGAAAAGCGCCATAATTTTTTCCCTTTCCCGACACACCATTAGACCTCTATGGAGAGACGTAAGTCTACGTCAAAAAATGTTTAAAATAATAAGAATATATATAAATTTAATAGAGACAATGGAAGTGTATGAAAGCTAATATATGGATAGGTGATCGTCCTCCCATCATGTACGATTGGTGGAAAAACCTCACCAACTACCAATATTTTTGGAACCTTCATTGTGCACCCAAACAGAAAATAGTTTTGAAAGGAAGAATGGCTTCTTAAAAGTTTACAAGACTAAAATTTTCTTAAGGGGCAATGAGCTAACTTCAAAATGTCCAAATGCAATGCTTTTTTCGCCAAATTTAAAAGATGAATCGACAATTATACTCGAACTAGAAAATTGGGTGCAAATTGCCTCTTCATTTGAGAGATTTCCCGTCAAATTTGACGCGTTTAAATAGATATATATGCGAGAGAAATGTTTAACATTCATTGAAAACAAACAAAATGAACATATGTTTTATGACAAGAAATATTTTTTTCATTTATATATTTCTTTATTCGAAAACCCTCTTGGTAAACATAATTCAGTGTGAAGTATTTTTCGTTGTTTAACAATTTTTCTTGTACTTCAGATGTCTTTGTGTAAATTTTAACGTTGGCAAAAAATATTATCAAATTATATCATCACGATTGCACTAAATAATGAGATGCATCGTGCCGTCCAAACTATATCTCGCGCATGATATACCACTGACGTAATTTACTACTTTCTATTAAAAAACGGAAATTAATTCGAAATATAGGATTAATATAATTTAAAATTTCTCGGGAACTATTGATCAGTGCGAGATAAATTTTATACCAATCGATAGAAAATTTTATTTCACTGTTTAAGAGCTATTAAATTTGAAATTAGAACGACAATGACTCTTTTAAATTTAAAATGACTGAAATTTAGGTTCTCTAACAATGAACAGGGATGCCACTCACAAAAAAGTAAAAAAGAGGAAATCATGCGCGAATTAAAAAAAAAAAGCAAAAATGAAGAAATCGTGCGTGAATTTAAAAAAATTAAAGTGTGGGAATCGCATGCGAGTAAAAGAATTTGTGAAGTAAAATTTCCATTTTTCATAACATTTATGCATGAATTTCATAAATTAATATAATATATAATAAAATGAAAATTTTGTTATAATTGAAATCAATGTTATAAAATTAAAAGCTTTTTAAAAAATAAGCTGACTGCATAAAAATGAGGTTTACTCACACATACAACATACAAATATATATATAATTTAAATTTGATTTTTAATTAATATTTTTACTCAATAAAGCTGTGCATGAATATTAGAAACAGAAATCCAATCCAAATCACATATTTTTACAATTAAAAAATGTCCAACACTAGGACAGAATTTAAAGTGTTTAAGTTACTAAAAAGTTAAATTACTGCATTCTTCACACAAATTAAAAATTTTGAAAAATACTAACAATATTATTAATTTTATTACAATGCTGTATTTTTACACTCAAATGCAGAAATTCTATAAAAATAAAACATTTTCATTTTTTATTTTTTTCACGCAGAAACATCTCTTCGATAGTTAGGATATTATTTTTTTTAATTTTGGCATTTCTTTTAGAATTAAGTTCAGAACGAAAGTTTTTGACAGCTTCACTTTTACTTTTATCCTCAACTTTTCTTCTTTTGGATTCGTTTACATTTTCGCCACCATTAAAATTTGGTTCATGCAGTCTCTTTAAGAGCCATGTGTTAGTTTTTTCTTATGATATATCCTTTGCCTTTAAGTTGCATCTGCAGACATCTTTTTTGCAGCTTTTTCTGTCAGAGCTTTTTCTTTACTGGCATTTGATTCTTTTATTCTCTCTTCTCTTAATGATTTATTTTGTTTAAGTTTATCAAAGTAAACATTACGTGAATTTCTTACATTTCTCACCAGTTTTGGATCAACTTTTTCTTTGAGAAAGTTATGTTTGGAAAACATACAAACTGCTGATATTTTTTTTTTTTTTGTGAGTGCAGCTCATACTTAATGCACTGCATAGCATTAAATGTTGAAACATTTAATCTATTGCTTCCAGGTGTAATCACATTATTCATTATGCTAAAGCTACTTTCCACTTTGGGTTCATGGAAGCAGGTTAGAAAAGCAAATGCCATCCTTGAAAGTAAGAGGATATTTTGAGGTATTCTCCACCATAAATCAACAGATTCTTCTACAATATCACTAAAATGATCATTTTGAAAATTATGTATTTCCAAATCATATGCTTCTTTTTCTGAATCTTGAACAACATTTGAAGCATAGAGTGGCAGTTCTTTCATCAATTCTAATGCAACAGAAGTCTTTCTATTGCATGGATCCAGTGAAGATACTGCCTTTAAAAAAGGGTTGGCAAAAGGCATTTTTTCCACCAGCCACTTGGCACACCCATTGTATGCCTTAAATACACATATCTTAAATTTTTTTATCACAATCAATTGAGATTTCGGAGCCAACTTTATAAGTTGCTTTGTAGTATCACCCACAAAGATTGAAGAAAAAGGAAGAAGAAATATCCGCGGAAATCAAGGATTGATTTAAAAAAAAAAAAGCGGAATTTTTCAGGATTTATAAAAAAAACAAAAAAAGCGGAAATCCGCCGTTCGGCGGAAAAGTGGCATCCCTGAATGAAATAATGCTGTTTAACGTCTCGCAGTGCTATGGCGCGAGTTTTATTGTTGGTGACGGCAGAGCGTTACCGGAGGATCTGGGCTACTATTACTAATATATCAATTTTCATAACTCTCGGTCTATTTTCTTCCAAAATATAAGCAAATAAAATTTTGAGATTCTAATGCTATACGAAGAGGCGTGGCTATGGGTGAGATCCACCCCGGGCGGCAAAATCAGACGTGTAGGAAAAGTTTTATAACCAAGAAGAGCAGCAACACTTGTTCAATCACTGTGCACATAAAAAAATATCTATTGTAATTTAATTCATATTGTTAGCCTTTTTTCGGTAAATTGCCCGTATGCGAAAGAAACTCTGGTGGTGTACGAGCGATTTCGCAACCTATCTGCAGAGATCAATGACGTCAAATGACGAATTGCGTTATTAAATAATTTTTTTTCCCATGGAATTTATTATTATTTTTTTAATTTAAGGTTTATGTAACTTTTAAAGGAAGGGCGGCAAAAGTTCCACTGGCTCTACATCGCAGGTAAACTCAGAGGCGAATCCAGAATTCGAGTCTAGGGGGGGCTGAGGTCATAAAAATTTTTTATCGTCATGACGAATGTCAAATCTCATTGCTTATGTAAACAAAAACACTTCAACTTTAGGGACTTTTAGACCAATCAACGAAGGCCAAAAAATGAAAAAAAAAAATGGTGTAGTTTTGAAATTGGTACTGTTATTGGGGATAGTGTCCTAAACAACATAAAAAGTCCCTGCCCGGGGTTGAGCGGGGTGGGGGTTTAAAGGGGTTTTTTTCAGTTTTCTTAAATATCTCAACTATGGGTTCTATAGAAAATTTCAATTACAAAATAAACTACATTAAATTCTCTACAAAAAAGTCCTCATCTTTATTTTAGCATCGATAGTTTAGAATATATGGGAGTTGGAGAGTATTTGGAAATTCCTATTGTATGGTAAATGAATAAAAATGTCGAAGTAACAACCATCAGAAACACCTCCCTATATAATAATTTATAAAGGAAGCATTGTATGTGTGAGAATATGGAAATAAGGGGGGGGGGGCAACAAGTTTGATGAACAGTCGTCATCACTTCCTCCCTCCATCCGTCTCCCACAAGATCATTTCTACTCAGTCGCTTGATCGTAAACGCTCAAATGAGTATATTAAGACAATATAATCTAAATATACATAACATGATGAGTCTAACATAAAGCTCGCAAATCATCTTCTTTTTTCCACATTCACAAATATGTTTTTCAACACCTAGTCAAATATCACTCACTGTGTTGGGGAATTCCAGATTTTACTAGAATGTATAACTCCAGAATACTGGAATAATAGTTTTAGTAGAACAAACGAATACAGAGTTTCTGTGTGTGTTAGAGTCGTAATGTTATATTAACATATTTATAGATACAGTATGATGTACAATGGCTGAAAGTGTTCACATGTGAAGATTGTTCCTGACTGATAAGTATGGTGTCGGTGAAAAGGAATAGATGGGTTGATTAAGGCAAGCATGCAAGAAAAGATGGGAGAAGTATGAACTATCTAGAGGACGAGAAAAAGAGTTCTTCATGCTTTTGCAGGAAAAAAATACACAAGACCTCAATCAATTACAAGAGACTTGAAAATAGCTGTTTTAGATGGACAGCCTTTTAACATCAAGTTCTACCCCTGTTTGCGTTCATCCTGAATTTTGTTGATTTTAAAAGAAGTGCCTATGTGCTGTCATGGTATCTGTACTACTGGCACCTCTAGAAGAGGAGTTCGAACTCGATCGAGCAGTAGAAGAACTGAATGAAATTTAATTACGAACAAGTGTCAAAGTGTTTATGCATATTTTTATGTAGGTATGTATATATATGTATAATATTATATTATAGAGATATAATGTTATAATAGATAGCCGCCAATTTGAAATAAAAACTTTTCTAAAATGAAGCTAGCTTTTCAACCACTTATTGTAATTTCTCTATATTCTAGCCATTCCATCCTAAGAAAAAAAATGAAGGACTACTTGTAGGAAATTTAATGTAGGAATTTTGTAATTGAGTATTTTTCCAGAACATAGTTTTCGAGATATTTAAGAAAAACTGAAAACGCCCCTTTAAACCCTCGCGTAAGCCCCACCGTGGGGGGGACTTTAATGTTGTTTAGGGGCACTATTCCCAAGCAACTGTTCAAAAACTACACCATTTATTTTTCTATTTTTCCTTCTGCTGACCTCTATCAGAATTGATCTTATGGAGAGAAACGATGAGGGAGAAGGAACACACTGTTCATCAAATATATTTGTGCCCCCCCCCCCCCCCGTTCCGACCCACCACTACTCACATACAATACTCACCTTTATAAATTATATATAGGCACGAGGGTGTCTGCAGTTGCTGTTTCGGCATTTTTATTGATTCACCATTAAAAGGAATTTCAAAATATCACTTTTCAACTACTTTTCTAACATTGACTAAAATAAAGATGACTTTGTAGAATCTGTATTTTGAATTACGATTTTTATAACCATAGTTTTTCAATATTTAAGAAAAACTGAAAAGACCTTAACCCCCCCCGCTACCCCACGTCGGGACTTTAGTATGCTTGTTTGGTCAATCCCCAAAATCAAAAGCCAAATTTCAAACTACACTTTTTTTTTCCTATTTTCCTTCGTTGCTTGGACTATTTACTCATCCAATAAGAACCATAAAGAACAATAAAGCACTTTCATAATTTAATAAAAAATACAATGAAATAACTAAACAAAAAATGTTTTTTGGCCGCCAACGATACAAGTACAAGTGGAATGATTAGAAAAGTAGGAAAATTTTCGAGCCTGTCTAGCCAGAAAGCAATGTTGACACGATTTTATTATTACTTTTTTAAAGGGAAATGACCAAAATGTGTAGTGATTTTAAATAAAATCAATGAATCTGGTTCAGCTTCTAGGGGGGGAGCAACCATAGCCCCTGGACATCGCTACTGAACTATCTTACTACTAACATTTTAAAGAAGGTACAATTTATTTTTCAGAGCGGTTATCTATTGTATTCTTCGACCTGTTCAAAACGGATTCCGAAATCAGCACCTTGGACGATTTACACCGGAAAAAGGTGTCAGGCAATGAGTCAGAGAGCGCGTCGAGTTCTTTGTTAGACTACGCTAATAAAATGCAAACATCACCCTTCCATTCTCCACTTTTCCTTGAGTGAAAAACCTGCTCAGCGTGCATGCGCAAAAGCGCGGAGGGTTTCCGAATCCGTTAGTAGCCAATACATACCTTAAAAGACTTTTAAATTGCTTGTAAATGAATTCATTATAGTCGAATTTGTTTTTTTCAAAATTGGTCTTTTCACTTATACGGTACTTTGTCAGTCCTTGAAGTATAAACGGTGCTTTTACTGTATATCATTGAGATGCCTTTAGCTTCCAGTTTAGTTTTAATGCGTCTACTGAAAACTGATTAAACTGACGGAAAAGATTGTCTCAAAATTTGCCTCTGTTTGTCCATCGATGGTGACATATTTCTAAACTCAAAGCGTGCTATAAGTGGCAGGTATTGATGAGAAGATGCATAAAACCTGCAGGAGTGGCCTCCCTAAACTTTCTCGTATACTTTTAGTAGTATTTCTAAGTAATTTTGTTAAGTATTATCAAAAGTATGCAATTATGACTGACAGTCAGTCAATTTTCTTTGGATTTGGACCAAATTTTATAAGAACCAAACTTGATGATAAAACTGTGTACCAAAATTGTATCCATATAGTTATTCAAGTTTGTGAGTTATCGTGATAAAAACAGACAGACTTCCCGGACTGATTTTGTCCAAATTTGATAGAAACCTCAAATTAGTGTAAAGACCACATAACAAATTTCATCCTCGAATAAATTAGTTTTGAGTTATCGTGTTCACTATCAGACATAATCTGTTTTTTTCGGACTGGAGGTCCAAACGATCCACAAAAATCTCGAATTGCAGATATTTAATATATTCTCTTTGTATGAGAGAAGCAAAAGTCTAAAGAAATTAAATACTATAATATATAAATGGCTACTGAATGCAAAAATGTAAAGTACTCATCTTTTTTTGCCTAATATTCAAAAGGCATTTTACTAATGTGGTACAAACCTTTTTTTTACTGTGACTAACATACTAGCGGTGAGAATGCACTTTTATTTGGTCCATATTTCACTATGATTTTTTATAAATTTAAAATATCATTAAATTCATTTCAATCAAAGAGCATTTATAGCCTTGAAAACAAGACAGTACAATTAGTGGATTGTGAAATATAGAGAGTATCTCACATCAGAACTTTAAGTAAAAGCCAAGCGGGTGGTCTCCCCTAAACTTTCTCTCGTATACTCTAGAGTGGAGATTGCGCAAAATCTCAGTTAGATTTTTTGACGTAATTACAATATTTCTTTGTATACTTCGTATACGAGAGAGTAAAACAAAAAACATACAAACCTGAAACCAACATCTGTAGTGCCAACTTCAAAAAAAAATATGTACTTGACCACCGTGATAAAATAGGCAATGACAATGAATACTAATAAAGAAATTTGCTTTAGAATTGAAGATCCAAAACAATTTATACTAACACGAACCAAATAATTGCAGGGAATAAAAGATGTTGAAATAATGAGATCGGTTTGATTTAAAAATAAAAAATTTTCAATCAATTGATGCTTTGTAAGCATTATTTATTGATTTGTAAATAAATTTCAACAATAACAGATCTACTACATCGCGTATGAGGACTGGATTAAAAGAAATAATAATATGCAATTTGAACCTCTTTTTTGTGGATTTGGCCCTTAAGAAACTTTATAGACCTACATTCATAACGATAAACTGTGGTCAAATTTTATCCATTTAGCTATTCAAGTTTTTTGAGTTATAGGCCTTACACCTGAATCGCAACATACTAGAATAGACTTCCGTGACGGCCATTTTGATTGAGGAAAGCATAGCAAATTTGTGCAAAGATCACATACCAAATTTCATCCCGTAGCTCTAATAGTTTTCGAGCTTATCGTGTTATAGACAGAACACACAGACAATTCCAAAATTGTGTTTTTGGACTCGGGGAGTGTCTTTAAAGGCGAGCAGATGCCGCCAAAATCTCTGAGTTGAATTACGATTACAATATTCTCTCTTTGTATACTTACGTATTACCGAGAAAGTAAAAAGTGTATATTTCAAAAAAAAACTGCAAATATCAAAAGTATAATTCTGAAAAGCACTGTTCCAACTCGAAGTTCACTCCTATAAATTTATTTCACAGCATTTTATTTTATAGCTTTTTTTTTGTAATTTACTGTGAATATGTTACATGCAATAATGTTTCTTTGTCTCAACTTTGAAAGACATAATAAGTCCTCATAATACTTTTAAGCCACATATCACACGGAAGAGCTCCGTGTTCTGTGTTTGTGGCTGGTGCAGACAATGACCACTACTAAAAAAGTTGCTGCGTGACGCTCGAGACAACCGCCATCGTCATTGGTCGATCATTGTGGCAAAACTCAGCCGTCAAAGTATACCCAATTGTTTATTTTAGCGCTGCTGACGATTTGCTGACCATCAAGGTTTCTAGTGGAATTTAACACAGTCCACGATTTCCTTCATCTTGTTCTCTGCGGTCTGATCGTCATGGCAGCTACAACTTTTTTAGGTAGTGGCATTGCTCGCTCCACAAATGCATGGAACACTAGCTCTCTATGTATATATGCTTTAGTCCTACATTCTCAATTAGTATAAGACTCGACTCTGTTGGCTAAACACTACAAAAGCAAGAGAATAAAAAAAGAAAGGCGACACTAGACTGACTTTGAATTTATAGTTTCAGCATTTGTATCCTGGAATCAAAAGCTTCAAATAAGATATATATATACCTAGTCTTTAGTAGTCATTATAATTGCCTTGAATTTCAGCATTGAAAATTCCATTTAATAAAATTTAATAGATGAACTCAAAATGCGTTTATAGATAGGGAGAGCACTTCCACCTAGATTCCTATTTATTTTGAGAGGTTTTGCAAATGTTACTGAGCATAGTTTTTAACGGTACTTTGCTTATTATGACAAGTTTTGTATAGGTTTTGAATCTTGTATTCAAGTTTGATTTTATTTAATATATATATATATATGTGATATTTAAATTTTTGCTTTACATAATCTTACGACACCTCATTTTAATACTCTACTTTCATCCAATACGGTGCTACTACAACTTTCTTTTCAAGTCACGCTTAGCTATTCTAAAGGGAAATTTCTTCTGGGTAACTTAAGCGTTCTAGCATTCACCTCTGTCCTTTCGCCAGCATGTAAGCTTCAGCAACAACAGCCGCGCTTCAAGGTGTAAACTACCTAATACTAGATCATGAGCACGTAAAATTAAATACTTTACCATGAGAAAGTAACGATGCCAAATAAAAGAAGATTTACACAAAATAGTCCTCTCTATGATCAAAATGGACTGCCTTTCACCTTTTTTCAAAAGCCTGATCTTATATATATAGCTTTTATACTGCATGACAGAAAGAATAAAATATAAAAAAGTAGCAGTGTATTCGAAATTTTTAAATATTTATGTTCTATCAGTCACAAAAAGAATTAAACAAACAAAACAAATCCTTGAAGAAAAATATAATATGATGAAAGAAGACAACGACTGGAAACAATGCTTGAATAGTCACCGGTTAATCATGCTTTTTATAGAAAGCGCACTTATTTTCAATGAACATGTCATCAGCTTTATTAAAAAAAATCCACATATACCACTAATGAATAGATAGATAATAATTGTAAAACTTGAACTTGTAGAAAGTAATTATATCCTGATGTAGAGAAGTAAATATATCATCGGGTTTCAAAAATTGGAATATTTAGTAAAATTTAATTTTTTAATCATTTTAATTTGAAATATAATCTCATTTCTAGTGTTTTTGTATATTATTTCAGACTGGAAAGTATAAACATAAAGGAACAAGAACTAAATCAAAATGACTGTTATTGATTGTCTCTAGGATGTCAAATATCCAAAAACACAGGGGATAATTCCAATTTATTTGTGTTTTTTTGCTACTACTTTTCTCAAGTTAACTGGAGGTTTTTCCTCTTTTCAATCAAATACAGGAAAATGAATTCAAATGATAATGAAATGACTTGAATGAATGTCTATTTTGTATCATCCAACTCGAATTATTGTATCATTATACTTATGGAAACTTAATGGACTTCACATAATTTTTATTATATATATATATATTTTTGTTTTTATGATTACATATGAATACTGGATATCTTGTACGAGAATAAAAAACCTATCTGCAGACTACTTAGTTAAGGTCATGTTTTTAAAGAGCTATCATTAAACTATGAAGAATAATAAAAGTGAGTAGAAAATAAGCATTTTCTTTCCAATTGATTGGTTATTATAGTACAACTATCTACTAAGAGGAAAACCCAGCTGAGTGGCCTCCCATAACTTTTCGCAATACTTCCCCAAAAGGTGCTGTTTCCACCGCACAAGTGGATAAATTAGAAGACCACATACCAAATTTCAATTATAATGATGTAAGTTACTAAAAGATTTGCAATATCTAAGCAGCCTTTTAACGCCAGCAATGCATCTCCGCTGATGTTACAAATTTTTACCGATAGCTAGTAGTTGAAAAATATTATGCACATTGCAGGTGCTTAAGAAATTAAAAAACATGAAGAACAAGAACTGATGAATCAATGTGACACTAATTTTGGTTTGTTACTTTATAACTGCTTTTAACACACTACTTTCGTTCTGTCAGAGTAAAAATAGAAAATCCACTCTAAGAAAATAAAAAATTTCTAAATATACAAAATAAAACAACGCACATCAAATATCACACTCTTGTGAGAAAATGGGTTTTCGGTGTGAAAGAATTAGATAAAAGAAAACACTCCAAATTAATCTTCATCTCTTATTCGAGAAGGACTAATGCAGTGAGCCAAGACCAGAACGACTGGAGCATGGGTAAAAGCATCCTTTCTTTTCTTGCAAATTACAAGGGTAGAATCAATATGCAAAAGCTCAACCAGTTGACGGATTAAGCTCCCAAAACTGAACTGGACCCACGATCATGACGTAGCAAACTTGTTCCGAAATTTATCCATATAGCTATTCAGTTTTGAGTTATAGTAATGTAGACAGACTCGGGACATAGGACAGACTTCCGTGTGCAGTTTTGGTCCCGAAACCTATTTTGAGTAGAATACCTACCTAATTGAGTAGAAACCCACAAGATTATGTTTCTAAAGTACATACCAAATTTCATCCAGTACCTAAAGTTTTCCAAGTGTATTCATATGTTCATGAACTAAGTTCAGTGCTTTTTCGAGATGGGGAGGTTCAAATATGGAGATTCAAGTAATCATCGAGTTCGACTTTTTTGGAGAATACTTTTCTTTGTATACTTCAGCTATATCGAGAGCAAAAACAGGGGAGTGTCTCTTCTAACATCTTCTTGGCTACTCCTTAACATATGTAGAGAAAATAAAGCTAAAAGGAGTGTGAATACAAACAAACCACCTAACATGGAGAGAAAAAAAAAAAGTGCTGTACCAAAGACACTACGTTCCTAAGGTAGCGTCCAGACGGGAAGGCCGAATTTTGAAGCCAAGGTACTTACCACAAGGGCTGGAGGTCTAAATCGAAAGGAATTTGAATTGGACTCTTTTTTAACAATGTGACACAAAGTTAAATACAAATTACTATTAATGTAGAGGCCTACACTACGGTTTCATTGTACAAAAGTAATTTTATGCTTCAAAGTATAACAATTATACAGACACAGACAGTCAATACTTTTGATGGATTTGATCAAAATTTGATTATAAAACCCTACAATCCTCATTACAAATTGTACCAAATTTTATCTACTAGCTATTTAAGTTTGACGAGTTATGCGACACAACAGACCCTTTGGCTGGATTTTGTCCAAAATCGATAGACCAACAAATTATGTTTAGATCCTACCAAATTTCATCCCATACTTAATAGTTTTTCGAGAGGAGTTGTCGTGTTCAGACACATGCAGATAATTCCTGTACAATTGTGTTTTCGGACTCGGGAGGTCCAAAATGTGGAGATCCGTCCAAAAATCTAAGTTCGAACTTTTTGAATTTATACGTTTCTCTTGATATGTCGAAAGTAAAATCAGATTCTACGTTACCAAAATTTTTGAAAACATCTCTAATTTTTCAAATGCTCTACCAATCTTAGAAGATGGTTTCAACGCAAATTTTCCAAATTGGGACTACAAAATAAATAAACAAAAATAATAATAAAACTAAAAAAAGAACGAATCATTAAAAAAAACATAAAATAAAAAAAATTTATTATTATAATTATCTCACTTTAGGAGGATTATTTTATTTAGGACCCTCTTATGTCACATGTTTAATGGCTACTGCTATTGGCTCTGACTTGTACAAATTTATTACTTTTTTCCAAACACATTTAGAATATATCTAAAATAAACACTCTCTATTACAGTGCCTCCTCACATTTTTTATGGCAATTGGGGAAAAAAAAGTCTAGAATTGACTAATAATAAAGTACAGTAAGTAACCATGCCTTCAGATTGGTTCTTCAGAAATAAAAACTATTTTTCTATATTTTTTGCAACCCAAACATGAACATAAACCAGTGAGTGTAAAAAATAAAATTTATTTATTGCGGCTAATAAGGAATGTAGCAATACCAGCAGCAGCTAAAACTATAGCGACGCTTCCAACGGTAACAAACACTTGTTCCTTAGTGTCGAGGCTAGAAAATTTATTCACAATACCATCACCCTGGTTCATTGTCTTTTTGAAGGAATCTCGTTGCTGTGCCCGCTTGAAATAGTCTTGTACATGAGGAAGGTTACTGTCTTTAAAAAATTTGTCAGCAAGTCCAAGTATTTGCAATCTAGTCAAAAGTATGCATAAACTGATATCGGCGATGGTAAACTTTTCACTACAGAGCCACCATTTTTTCTTATCTGGAAAGTAAGAAAAATATTAATTAAAATACTACATGAATAGGCATTTCGCATCAAAAATGCTCAATAAACAAGGAAAAAAAAAAGACATGCAGTTGTTTCAAAGAAATTACTGGCGAACACTTCAGAGAAACGTAATTAAATTTTGCAGAATTTAGCTACAAGAAAAGTGTTTGACTGTTGGAATTCATATTAGGCTTAAATGGTGAATCAACAGTTGCTGTAAGACAATAATTAATCCATTTTTATAAAAACTTTTATTTCTTGCTAGAAATAAACTTAAAAATGATAAAAAAAAAAAAAAACATTCCTCTCCACATGTTTACATCTTTAATCTGGCATGCTAACCAGTGCAGCAACACAACTACACTGCAACTAACTTAAATTATCTAACACACCATCTTGTATAGTCAGATAGAACATGTGTCAAAACCTGATTGGCTGTGATGTCAGAGCTGGTTATGATGTCATAGGAAATGTACACGCCCATATTATGGCATCACTAACATAAACAAGATCAATGTAAGCCAAATCATTCAAATGTAAACAAAGATTCACAAATAAATATTTAGATGATTTTTAGATCATGAAAAATGGCAAATAAACAAGTATTGACCCTCCGCGTACAGATCCTGCGATTTCCAAGGGATACGAAATCCGTGTCATAATATGGGTCACGTGAAAATAGCGTGCATATGTTAATTTCCCATATTTTCAATATGGATCCCGTCTTTTCTCTGTGCAGGCTAGAAATATTGTAATAGTTATTATTTCACATTTTGTTTTGCCTCCAGATGGCGCTACAAGTCAATTTCATAGTAATTTGTTCATAATGCCCCATAATCCAGTAAAAAATGCCCCATATTTCAGAACCATAATATATCAAAATCAAGCCGTACCCAGAGGGTTAAAAATGCTCAATAAAAAGAAAAACATAAACAAAAAAGACAACCAGTCATTTCAAAAAAACTACTGGTGAATAATTCAGGAAAAGGCAGTTAAATTTTTCAGAATTCAACTAAGAGAAAAGAGTGTAAAAAGAGTACATTTTATAAATGCATAATTTTCTTTCCTGCCTGGTGCATTAATACAATTTTAAAATACTAGGGAGTTACACCCCCTGCTCGCTCGGCTCTCCAACCCCCAAGAATCACATTACGATTCTTTTGGGATCACCAAGTGATTCCAGCTCACTTTGCTCGCGCGCCATACAGTTATGCATTTCTGCTAGCCTTTCACAATCTTAGTTTAAAAAGGACAATTTAACCCCTTAACTGCTAACGAAATCTTGCACAATTCGCTCCCCAATGCCACTTGATCCTACATGGTACAACTTTTTTGTTGTCCTTACCGTTGCATCTCTCTCCCATATTCGAGACATGGGCATATCCCAAGCAAATGGTTCTGAATCTCTTTTTCCCCCCTTCGATACCCCTTGATTAATCCTTTTTTAGTACCCCATACTTTCATATCCCTCCCCCTCCAACCATCCCCAGCACAAAGCATCATATTCCGACGTTTCTGATCCTGAAGATGACGGAAAATAGTCATCTAAATCACTGTCGGACATTTTCGTAAAAAGATCTTCTATTTCGCACAATAAACGAAAACGGAAGCAAAAGAAGAATGAAAAAAGCACGACCTACTCAAACAGAAACAGAAGCAAAAACTGCACAGCTATGACTTTCTCCGTTTCAGAAACATCCCCTTTACCAATACCCTACCCCTCTTCTCTGAAATAAGAAAATCCGTTTCAAACATTGTCAAGGTCATTTTATGGCATTCCAAGGCCGTGGGAGCAGTTTTCTTTATAGCAGCGCAATGCAAAGGATCGTACTTCGGAAAGGCGTATATATACACCGGTGGCAGTTAACGCATCGGTTGAGTGAGGCGTATATATACGCCGGCGGCAGTTAAGGTGAAAAATAGCTTGAAAATTAAAACCAACAATAATTATTTACTTTTAACCTTTTAAAATTGACAAGATACTTTTTTTTCAGAATTTTTGCTTTTTCCACAAAAATCTTAAACGTGCAATCTTTTAAATGAAATGTTACTCAGAAAGCTTCTCCACATGTACATAGACTCGCTGTAACTACAACTTAGTCAAGAAAGGTACAACATTTTTCTCTGGGTAGTCACTTATGTTTTTTTTTAAAACTCAGAAAATGTGAGTAATGGAGAGATGAAAAAGCCTATCCCTCAATCTTTTAAGTAAAAAGGAAATAGCATTAAGGAGACATTCATTCATTTGGCTAATCGAAACTGCAAGACTTAAATTTTTTTTGGTCAAACTATTTAACTAAAAAAAAATCTTGGTCTCCAAAAAACAAAACCCGTTGTCTCTGTCTTTCCGCCATTGTAAACAAAATAAACTTGCGAACTGTTGCCAAACGGTGATAAAGAAATTTGACCCATTTTTGTTGCTACCCAAGAGAGTTATATATATAGATAGCTGATCACTTTGTAAAACAAACTGTTTAAACTTTGAGAAGGATGCAACATAAATCACCTACTGTATAATTTTTGAGAAATTGCATTTTTATTTCATTACTGCTGATTGAATTTCAAATCAAATGTACACTATCAAATTTATTGCCAACAAAATATACATTATTAAAAACACTTTTACCAGTTATTTAATATGAAAAAAAAAATACTTTTATGAAATTTAATTTTAAAAAATGGAATGAATGTCCTAAAAAAATCTATTAAAACAGTATATTACATTTCTTATATGCAAAAAATACTAGAAATCTTAACAAAATACTTTGTTTCTAAAACTGCATAAGAATTCTAAGAAAAGTTAAAACTACACTTTGCAACACAAGTTAAATTATGTTAACAGTAAAGGTTATTATGACCTTTGCTCAAAACTTTAAAACAGTTCAATAACTAATTAGTGCTCTCTTCATGAGTACCAGAATAATATGTTGCAGCATAAATATAAAAATAGGATAATTATATGTACCTAATTAATATACATTTTAGCAAAGATTTAAACAAGAGAAACTGCTGAAATACTACTTCAAATCTTTATTCCTTAATAAATCATAAGAAATTAACTGCTCTAATTAAAAACTTATGCTTTTATAAATGAATATAAGTTGTTTTTTTTTTTGAATTCCATTTATTATTACATATAATGCTAGACAGAAGATACTAATTTATAGATAATAACTCAAATAACTATTAATTTAACCTGATTTTTAGATATTTTTACGAATTTCCCTGACTTTTCCAGATCGATAAATTTCCCTGAATTCCAGGTTCTGTCGCCACCCTGTTCTAGGTCATTCAAGCACATTTCTTAAATTCCATTAATTGCCTTTATTCTTAATTTTAGAAAAATTTCATCTCTTTTACAGATGTTAGTTTCAAACATCGCTTTGACAGTGTTCATCATAACTGTGGATTCTGTTCAATCAATAATATCATGGTAAGCATAATTCCGCCAAAAGTGAAAGTTCACCTTCACAAAACTCTCATCTAAGATTTATTTCCCAGAATCATAGCAATCTGGTTATACCCACAAAGTATAATTGCTGCAGCTATTTCTGAGTAACTGGTTGTAATTCTATATAAAATAGGAGGAGAAATGAGTTCCTATTCCTGTTAAATTATTATTAATTAAAATCACACATCGGTTTGCAGTTGATTATATTATTGGATTACATCTTCTGATAGATAATTAAATTAAATTTAAATCTTAAAATTCATTTTTATGTGAATGAATTTGAATAATAAATCTGATATAAATTATAATTGGTTTTCCTTTATTATTAATTAGCAATTTATATGCAGTTTTGATAATTTATTATTTATCAAACTGCTTAAAAAATGCCAGCGGAAAAGCAGTACTTTCAAGATAGGACTGAATATCCTATACTCAAATACTAAATTTAAATAATTTCATTGCCCACCAGATGGTAAGTCGAGGTCCTTGTCCTGTTAACTAAAGAAAGAAAATTTGGTACTTACGTATTAACCCCACCGAGGCTACAGATTGGCGGTAATGCGCCAATAAAGAGCAATCTTGTTTACAAAAACCGCCAAATTGGCGGCAATTAAAAACCGCCAAATTGGCGTTAATACGTAAGTACAAAAACCGCCAAATTGGCGGCACTTAAAAACCGCCAAATTGGCGGCACTTAAAAACCGCCAAATTGGCGTTAATATGTAAGTACAAAAACCGCCAAATTGGCGGCACTTAAAACCCGCCAAATTGGCGTTAATACGTAAGTACAAAAACCGCCAAATCTGTAGCTGCGGTGGTGTTGGCGGCACTTAAAAACCGCCAAATTGGAGTTAATACGTAAGTACAAAAACCGCCAAATTGGCGTTAATATGTAAGTACAAAAACCGCCGAATTGCCGTTAATACGTAAGTACAAAAACCGCCAAATTGGCGGCACGTATTAACGCCAAATTGGCGTTAATACGTAAGTAGAAAAACCGCCAAATTTGGCGGCACTTAAAAACCACCAAATCTGTAGCTTCGGTGGCGTTAATACGTAAGTACCAAAAATTTCTTCGAATTTAAACCATGCATAGTTTTTCTACTGAATTCTGTTTGATAAACAAGTTGAGAAAGCTACAAAAGTCTGCTTCTGATTGCGTGTAATTGGTACACAGACACTTTCGAGTTCAACTGCTCTACTATAAAGACATCTTCAGTTCTCAGGCCAGGAACAGACCTCATCATACAGGCGGTTTTGTGATGGCTTTAACATTAATTAAGATTCAAATATTTTAATGACAGTGCGAGACTGAAATTTGAAAAGAGGCGCATAGCCTACAGCACCTGACCATAATTCAAAATTACAAGATCCATACCAATAAACCAAGATGAAACTTCCATATTTAAACCATGCATAGTTTTTCTACTGAATTCTGTTTGACAAACAAGTTGAGTAAGCTACGAAAGTCTGCTTCTGATTGCGTGTAATTGGTACACAGGCACTTTTGAGTTTAACTGCTCTAATATAAAAGCACCTTCTGTTCTCGTGCCAGGAGCAGTCTTCATCATACAGAACACCACTTCACGCACCTGCGGCTATAACCTTTTGGTTATTCAAACAGTGTGGCGGTCTTGAAGTGGAAGAGACATCGGAAGACGCTCCTTAACTGTCTGGCAAATAATGGCGAAGGCGGAGAGATGGAAAAGGTTACAAAAATACAAATCTAAAAATCTGGGATAATATACAAGAAACTAAGGGAAGTATCATAAAAAACCATTTACAAACAAAAACTGTAAAAAGGAAAGAAAAATGACTATGAAATGTACAATGTCAACAAACAAGAGAGAAAAAGAAAAACTAATCAAATAAAGAAGTCCACAAAAACAAACTAAAATGCATGTGTTAAAGCACATGTGTGCCTGTTCTGTTGATTGTTCTTTTCTCCAAAAAGTGTAAGTTCTTCTGTGTGGAAGCGGAGAATAGTTCAGGTGCGCTGTCACTTTGACGAAGAGGGTGCAAAAAATTCCCCATGTCGGCTTGCAGGTAATTGAAAAGGCTTGAATTGAAAGATGATCATGGATTTATTCGAAAAAGCTCTTGAAAATCTTCAAGATGGAGTAGCAATTGTTGGATTTTAAGTCGGGAGCCTTTGTTGGAAGCGACGTTGTGCAACCAGATTAGCTCATGTTGCTGTGCCGGTTTAGAGGCTTTATCATACAGGTGGTTTCGATGGTTTTAACATTAATTAAGATTCAAATATTTTAATGACAGTGTGAGACTGAAATTTGAAAAAGATAAGCATAGCCTGACCATAATTCAAAATTACAAGATCCATACCAATAAGCCAAGATGAAACTTTTGAAACAATCAGAATTTAAATACAGGTTTATTTGCAAATAAGAATCCTACTTTCTAAATCAAAATTATGAATTTTCAATTGTATCATGTTCTTTGAATGACAGTAATGACCCCGTCTTTCAAATGAAATATCCTATTAATTAGAAAAATGACAAAAACATTCTGCTTAAGTCCCTACTTCTTGAAGGAAAGTATATAATCACTATTATAACCCAGTTGAACTTTGCATCAATCCACTGATACCCAATGTTAAAATACCATACATTTCTGGAATAACTAGGACTCAAAATTCATTATCTGGAAACATAATTAAAAAAATTATCATTTCACTTTTCAAAAATGATTAAGACACTTTTCAACCCTAATCTCTACTAATAATAAAAGAGAAAGTCTCTCTCTGTGTGTGTTGGCGGTCTACAGAACAGACTGTTGAACTTAGAGCTACCAAATTTGGTACAGGTATACTTTGGAGGGTAGGAATGTGCACCTCCAAGCCATTTTTTTCAATTTTTTATTCAAAGTTTAATAATTTAAAAATTAAGCAAATTTTGAATGTTTTTGGCCATATTTTCGTGAATAAGTTCCGAAAGAACTATTGCATGAAAATTATTTTTATACCACTTTAAAGTGTAAACAATTATCTTTCCGAGGATATTAGTACGAGTACTGTGCGATGATTATTTTAATTTTACAAGGTTTTAAATTGTCATTAACTGCGGTCAAGGTCGCTCAAGGAGACCTTTTCTCTTTTCGACCAAAGTTAGGGAGGAAGGGTGGGGGGACGTCACTAACTGGTCATTTGTTAACAATGAAAGGGCAGCCATTGTTGGTCATTTGCGGTTACAACGAAAGGATTTAAAAAGCTCATCTCACAATCAATAGGAAAATATCAGTTGAAGCAACAGGAATGATTTTCTGAATTAAGTATAAAACCATTTAATGATAAAGGTGATATTTTAAATTCATTACAATTCATTCATTTCTGCCCAAATCTTTTTGTACACTTCTTGCGTAATGCAGAAAAAATTATTCAAATATAATTACTTTCTAAATGTATTACACAAAATGACTGACTAAAATGTTGACATAAAATGAAGAACAATACTTTTTACAGGTCATCAGTTAGGTAGTTTGCAATAAAAATTAAGATAGCCGTTTTGTTTATAAGATATGAAAAGAACACGGGTTAAATGTCTATCACAATTTGAAGTTAAAAATTACTTTGTTAAGGGAACCAGGAATATAAAATTATGCATAAGACATTCATTTGAAATTATATTCCCGGCAAACAAGCTGGTTGCCAAACGCGGCTAGTGAAATAATAATAGAATTTAACAGTTACATACCACCTTCGTGAGAGACTAGAGCCTTTTCTACTTCATTCAAGGCATATTCCACATCTAAAATTCCCTTTCCAACCTCGTTTTCATCTGTTATTAGAGCGGTCAATCTGGCAAGATTGTTTTTTTTAACTAAATAATAGTCCTTGAACTCTTTGTTTTTCTCACACAAGTCGGTAAGGATATTCTCATGGGCTGTAAACACTCCTGTTGGAAACAAGAAGGAATATTAGTTCAATAATATTGTGTATACAGTAATAAAAGGAATATGAACTTGAACAGGTTACAAGTAATAAGCATTTTAATACAGTGGAACCTCCGGAATCAAAAATTTCCGTTAATCTGAACGTTTAAAAAAATTTTTTGGAGAATTTTTATTAAAAAAGGAAGAAAAATAACAATTATGATTCAGAAACAAAGTTTGTTTGTTTGGTAGGAAAAAAACAAATGTTTATTCCTACCTTAAAAGAAACATATGAATTGGTATTAAGGAATAAATACAGCAACTTCATGAACGAACAGAAACAGTTCTCTTCTCTTGATGTATGGAACTGAATCGGCTTGACAATGCAAATTGCAGCCTGCTCTTTCATACAGGGTTCTTACTGATTTTTTAAATTGAAAATCAAGGAGTATTTAAGGAGTATTTTCAAAATTTTCAAGGAGTCAATATTTACGCAGAAAAAGGGTTCCCTTTTTAAAGTACACAAAAATTATATTAGGGTATTCAAAACATTGCTAATAACTCAAATAAATATGGTTATATTTATTTCTTTTATAAGTTTTTACTAAGCTGATTTATCCAAGAATGCCATGTTAAATCTATTTATATGAAAGTAGAGTGGTGCCGCACTCAATTTTTTATAAAATTATACAACTATCCCCAAAAGTTCAAATAGTTTATTACATACCATGATTTACCATTTTTCAAATAAAAAACTATTTCCATTAATTCTTTTTTTTAGAATTTAAATTCTTAAATAATTTCCATGCCTCACTGTGCACCTTATGTAGTGCACAGTGATCTAGTATTTAAAATATAGAGGTGCAAAGAGAGACATGGATTTAGATATTAGAAACTGTTTTTGGCATTTTCATTGCTTATAAAATAATATATGAAGAAAATAAAATTAACAAAATTTCTTGATTATTAAAACCAATTTAGCTAAAATTGATTAATAGCATCTATTTTCCATCAACTCCACCATCACGATATATGTCCTTTACAAAAAAACCATATCTTACAGTTTAAAGAAATACAGTTAATTTAACAGTCTCAATTTGCACCATTCAATTGTTTTGGTTATTACTGATTGGCACTTAAAATCAATTATTAAATTTTGGATAGGAGATGAACATCAAATCACAGAAAGAGCAACGCAAAATACTGGGTAATTGATATGGCGGTGATTTAGAACCCTTTCTATCAGTGAAACTTAGTACACACTTAATAAAAGAAATGTTAAAAATTTATAAGGAGTAAAACACAAATTCAAGGAGCTCCCATAGTGCTTGAAAATGAAAATCATTTTCAAGGAGTTTTCAAGGAGTGTACGAACCCTGGTCATAGAGTACCCAAAGTCAATACTCTACTGCATTCAGTATATCAAGAAATTTTCTGGATAATCCAAATTTCAAGGAATCCGAACAGAGGTCGGCCCCAATTAGTTTGGATTCCCAAGGTTCTACTGTACATGCACTTGTGCATACCAGAGGTGATTGCGGCTTCATGAAAAAATTCCTGAAATTTTAGCAGTAGGGCAGTCGTGTGTAGGGAATGGATATGCATTCATTCATTGAGGCGCAGATTCAACTTTTAATATGCTTTTTTCACATAAGAAATTGATTTAATTTATTTTGTCTCAGTTCATGAGTTTTCAATAACATTCTATAACACACAAGAAAAGAAACCGTCAAAATTGATTTAAAAAAAATATTAAAAATATAACACTTTGTATGAATAGCATTAATGAATATATATTCATTAATGCTATTCTTATGGGACCACTCTTAAGTGAGGTAGTTATTCTTAGTTATGATATGGCATTTTCAAAAAAAATACATTTGGATTGACTCAGAATAATTCAAAGTAAACAACAAGAATATATGAAAAAGAATTTTCCTCTAAACCTAATTTTTTTTTCCTGGTTTTACATATTACTACAAAAATAATTACTCAGGAAATATTTTTTTTAAGAAAGTGAAAATTAAACTTGAAATAAAAATCAGAGTTTTCCGTAGTAGGGATTATAATTTACTAGCAGTACGCGCACTGCGTTGCCTGTGGAATCGGGACTTCAACAAAATTAAGAAAAGCCCATATATAATTACATAAATAAAAGTTTTAAAAACGAAATCAAAACAGAAATATATATATTATAGAGTTTGTCCGCTTCTTTTTCCTCCCGACCGAGTACCGTTAATACAAAACAATGTTAAAAAATTACAATGTGATATTTATTACACCGCAAAACAAAATCTGAAAGTCAAAGAAATAAGTTAAGACACGCTTAAAAATAATAATCGAAGTTATCGAGTAAATTAATCATCTCCTCGCAGAACGCGAAAGTAATGACGTCACCCTGACCCGTCAGCCAATGAAATTGCCCGCAACGTTCCGGAGAGCTGTCGCACGCGGGTTTCGCTAGAGGGAAAATATCGTTCAACTACCAGGAAAAAATTAATTTTAAAAAAACGGGAAAAGATATTTTAACCATTCTTGTTTTAAATCCGACAGAACCGTTGCAGTTATAAGCTGAAAAATTTTCAAAATGATATCTTTATTAGAACATCGGATGCAAGAGTTTTTAGGATTCCAGAAAATTTTATTTATTAAAAGTGACTATTTTAAAAAAAATTCCCAAAATTCAGTAAATTACGTTAGAAATTCGAAACTAACTTTATTAGAATGGAAATCACGTGCTCTTTCCAATGATTTATCTATTTTTTTCGCACAATTATCCGAAACCATGCTATTGAGAAATTAGTGCGAAAAATCACACAAAACATTAAATAAAAAATTTTCTAGATTAAATTTTAAAATTCCGGCTTCGAGATGCATTCAGTCACCCTTACGACTACCTGTGTGCCAAATTTCATAGCTGTAAGTGTGATCGATTCGTCTGGCCATCGCAGACACACACACACAAACATTGCCTTTTATAAGTATAGATGTAGTCCGTAGTAGAAGCTGAAATTGCATAGAAAATACGGAGAATCCATAGTAGTTTGAGTCTTTGGCACTCTTAAGTTTTAAAAAATAGATTTATCAGAAAATACCGGAATTCCGGTATTAAGGATTAAGAAAGTACCGGATTTCTTGTATAATATTGTAACATAATCACCCGTCGTATACATTAAAAGGTTGGACATTCATGAGAGTTCCACTCCACGCAAATTCAGTCGCTCCGTGCCGAAACTGGCCAACAGTGCGAAAAACCGATGAGAATTGGAGAGGTAGAATCAGAAGTTTGATTTCTAATTTTTCTGGATATCCAAGTGCTTCATTTGAACTGCCAGGCCATAAATGCTGAAATGTGTTCATTGTAGATACATGGGGGGAAGTAGGCGTGGTATGGGATCGGACATCCCACAGGTGATGGGTTTGCTGTTTACATGGAGCAGCCCATGAATGTGAGCTAAACGATGGAATGGCGTGGAGTAATTGTGAATGACAGGCTTAAAAGAAATAGTTATTAAATTTTAGTTTGAATACCTTAACCTTCCAGCGGGCACGCTAAAATATTTTACACGAGTGGGCGTGTGTCGTACTTTTAACGACACAATAATTTTCTTCCTTTTTACTTTCTCGTATACAAAGAGAAAGCATTGTAATCTTCAAAAAATTCGAACTCCAGATTTTGATGGATCTCCACGTTTTAGACCTCCCCGAGTCCGAAAAACACAATTTTGGAATTATGTCTGTCTGTGAACACGATTACTCGAAAACTATTAGAGCTACGGGGATGAAATTTGGTATGTGGTCTTTAAACATAATTTGTAGGTTTCTATCAAATTTTGGACAAAATCTGTCAACAGGAAGTCTGTCTATTTGTATGTCCGCGGTCATGTGAATGCTATAACTCAAAAACTTGAATAGCTAAATGGATAAAATTTGGTACACAGTTTTATCGTTATGAATGTAGGTCCGTATAAAAGTTTGGGCCAAATCCGTCAAAAGGAGGCATTCAAATTGCATATTCAATTTCTTTTAATCCGATTCTCATGCGCATGTGTATTGGTAGCAATCTGTTATTGTTGTAAATTTTATTTACAACAATAAATAATGTTTTCAAGCATCAATTGTTAACAATTTTTTTATTGTTGTAAATGAAACCAATACCATTATTTCAGCAAATCTTTTATTCACGCGCTTTTGCAATTGTTACGGTTGTGGTAGTATAAATTGTTTTCTTGGGAATTCACTTCCAAAGCAGAATTTTCGCTTTAGTGTTCATTGCATTGCCTATTTTATCGCGCCTGCTTCAAAGTAATATTTTTTTGAAACGTGGCAACAGATATTTGATTTCAGGTTTGTTTGTTTTTTTGTTTTACTTTCTCGTATACCAAGTATACAAAGAGAAAGTATCTCCACTTAGAAAGTATACGAGAAAGTTTAGGGGAGACCACTCCCGCTGGTTACTATGGCAGCTGCAAATTATTTCATAACACTAATAAGAGACACATCACAGAAGCAAATATTTTCATAAAAGAGTGAAAATTAATTTTATTTACGAAATCTAAAATTATACTGAAATCAGAAAAAGTAATGAGATTCAATATTATTTTATAGAAAAGGTATTAAGCAATATTTAATAAAAAAATTATAATACAAACTAAGCTTATACAACAACTTCTTTTTTTTCTTAGTTTCTAATCTTTGTCCTTGCATATGAAACACTGAACATCTGTTAGAGAGTGACACTTACAAGTACACTATATATTGCACCTACTGCATTTCATGTATTTTGATTATCGTTTCTTTCTTTCAAACAAAAACCACAAGTTCTTCTCAATTCTGGTTGCTGTCCACTTGCTTTTTCAGGTTGTGATGTATAATTTAGACTTAAAGACATGGTAATGTCATATGGCAGAGATCAGATTTTTTGGGTTCGAGTAATCAGGTGTTTTTTCATACGACTGAAAGTTAAGCTTTTCAAGAAAATTCTTCTGCTTGGTGGATTATTGGCAGGCTTATTACATATTAAATATCTTTGATAATGTAAAATGAAATATTAAATTGCGCCAATCTGCACTGGATATGTAATTATCAAACTGAAACGTTAAGACGTGAAAAAAATTATCAAGTTACACGAGCGGGCACGCTGCACAAACTTTATGACAGAAGCATAAGACAGTATAAAATCACTTTAAAACTCGGATAAACCCATTTAAACCTGAAGAGAGCGGTCGCATGAAGGAATAGCAATGACTTTCAGACAGTTTTGACTCCGAATAAGAGAACAGGGTAAGAAAAATCCCGTTTGTCGTAAAATTTGTGCATACATGCCCGCTGGAAGGTTAATGGGCTCTATCTATATGAAATAGAACAGAAATACTTATATTGCTCCCAATACTTAAGAGATTACCTTGAAAAATCTATGCACAAATAATTAATTTTTTAAAATTCTTTCCAATATTGACATAATTAGAATTTCTAAGGCATTCAGAATTAAATAAGAAATATAACAGATTTGTCTACATTGTTTTATTTAAGGATTTTAACAGAAGATGAAATTAAGAATGTTAGAGGAAAAAACTCCATGATGAAATATATTTCAACAAATGCATTTTAGAGGCAATAACAAGAAGACTGTGAACAGAATTTTATTTTAAATAAATATTTTGACATAAGAATGAAGTTAGGAGTTCATTAAAAACTATTATCTAATATGTGATGAATATTTTGAAATAGCACATTAATGTAATATCATTTTATTTGACTTTACGGAACAAGGAGAGCTTGCAGCTATATATTTTTTCCCTTTTTTTTGCTTCCAGTCTTTTACAAAATATGTACAATTTGTAACTTATTTGCTGCAGCAATACATTTAATTTGCTGTATACAGTAATTTTCAATAATATAGTTCTCATTAAAGTATTGTTTTACAAGAATACATAATTTTAAATAAATCTACTTTCAAAATTATGAAATTTGCTAGACCTATGTAGAAAAAAATTGCAGGAATGCAGTTTTCTAGGGGTAGAGGGGAGATCATAGAGGAGATGAAATTTAAAAAAGTAAGGGTACTTATGTATTAACTCCACCGAGGCTACAGATTGGCGGTAATGCGCCAATAAAGAGCAATCTTGTTTACAAAAACCGCCAAATCTGTAGCTGCAGTGGCGTTGGCGGCACTTAAAAACTGCCAAATTGGCGTTAATACGCAAGTACAAAAACCGCCAAATCTGTAGCTGCTGTGGCGGCACTTAAAAACTGCCAAATTGGCGTTAATACGTAAGTACAAAACCCGCCAAATTGGCGCCACTTAAAAACCGCCAAATTGGCATTAATATTAAGTACAAAAACTGCCAAATTTGGCGGCACTTAAAAACCGCCAAATCTGTAGCTTCAGTGGCGTTAATACGTAAGTACCAAATTAAGGGTAGCAAATGGGGAGGGGAGCACAGTTTTCGCATTTCTGCCAGATATGCAAGATCATGACCATGACCCACATCCACTAATTCACCCATTGGGTTTAGAGTTTACAACGATGAATGGGGAAGAGTCAAACCCAGCACCAGGTAGGCCGCAGAGTACCTCCCCAGTCCCCTGAAGCAGCATTTATTAAACATACAAAATCAAATCAGGGATGCAGGATCATCTCAGAATAGGTTTGCATATAACTATGCCCAAACCTATGCTTTGGTTTGCAAAAAAAAATCAACTTGAATGAGGATTACCTGGGTCATGACCATGTCTTAGAACAGAGGAGAGGGAAGTTGTTGTTAAGGTGCTAAAAAAGGTGGTCATGTAGGATCAAGTGGTTATGGGGTGTGAATTGCTTAAGATTTCATCAGCAGTTGAAAGGTAAATCATAGTACTTAAACATGAATTTCAACAATAACTATAAATTTAGAAAATGAATACCTTGACGAATCTTGATCTCTTGAGGAGTAAGCTTCATTTTACCAGTCAAGGAAGGATTGAAAATGCAACCATATGTGACAAGCTGAATAGGAACATTATCGAGCAGATCGCGCATTCTCTCCATGTTTTGATACTCAGGGCTTCCCTTTTCAGGAATCAGCCTCGGTACATCACCTAAAAAAAATTCAAATAACGATAAAGCTAATCTAAGTATTTATCATCTAATTAATTGATTTCATAACATTAATCTAAGTGAAAATAGAGAATAATCCTTTTTATAAAATTGATATTTTGCCAATCAATCCATATTAGTTACTGAAACGACTTTAAAAATATTATACATTTTTCATCAATAACCAGTCAAAGAGAAAAAAATGAGATACAATTCTCTAAAACTTGTTTATCTCACACACCAAAAGTGTACAGGGAAGCCTGAAAATATTACTGTAATAAAAAGAAACATTATGAGCCCTCATAAAATACAATATAAGTATTCATTCAGTGGATGACAAGAAATATCATTGAAATAATTCATTCTGATCTAAAAATTGTGCATGATAATTTGCTAAACTTCAGATATGTTCTTAAGAATGGCTCTCAGACAGAAAATGAGAATCTTTAACTTAATCCTCAATTCATATTACGGCCCATGACTGAAGTTCTGAAACAGTCTAGCCAATGAAATTGGTATCATTCCATAACAGAAAAAAATAATAATTGGTACAATTCATAACTGAACAATAAAACTCAAAATATGCAAATGCTTTCTTTCTGTAGAGATGAATAATGAACATGCATTATTGCTATAATAAATGACACATTATATCACACACAGGGATGAGATTGGCAAAAAAGCAAAAAGACTGAAATCGTACGTGAGCAAAAAATTTGTACCATAATTTATACGCGAAAGATGTAAAACATCAAAACATGCAACATGATGAAAATATTGTACTATAATAATTAATAACTTAATTATTTATAATTCAGTACGTATAAATAAGAAAAATAATATTAAATTATATTAAATCATTCACATTAAAAGTTAACAAATAAGTTTAACACATCATCAGGGGCATCTTCAAATACAAAATTAGACATTAAAACATATTTACCACCTGTACATCACTGAGATGCAACATTCACCCAACAGAAGTCAGAAAAGAATTATATTTAATAGCTTTTCGATAAAAGTTAGCTCAAAAAATAAATAAAAATAAGGACAAATAATTTCTTTTGCTTCATGCAATTGTGTCAAGTTTATTAGCTCTTTATAAATTATAATAATGTATCATATACTGAATGCTGTTTTATTTCTTTTATTTTTATACATCTTCACAAAAGTAACAGCACAATGATTTTGCACCTTATAAAGAGAGAGGGGTCGAGAAATTGTGCAGTTACAATGACATATTCATTTAGCATTATTGTTATTTGAAACCCTTTGAAACATTACCTTAATTGTTAAATAAGTGGTTTTCTTTTGTTTTTTTATTTGTGTGGCTTTTGTTGGTAACAGATTCTCCATTAACACGCTTCACCCCTTGTTTTGAAGGGCTCCTATCTTTGACAGATTTTTCTTCAATAAAGGATGTGTTTGCATCCTTTGCAAGTTTATTTTCAACAAAGGCTACAGTTTTTACACAGTCTTCATTAGTATCTCTCTGTTTAATTATTGGTGTAGTTGTCAGGACTACATTATCTCTAGAATACCTAGGTAAATCATCTGTTTTGTTTTTTATTTTGAGAAGATTTTTTTTGTCTTATTCTCTGTGTTTTTGCTGCATTTGCACACAACTTTTTAGCTGCCTCTTTTGACAGGAGTTTTTCTTTTTTTATGTAGTTTATTTATTTGTTATTGTTCCGTTTTTTATTTCTTCATCTTACAAGATGATCACCCTACAAGATCACCTTAAGTTTTCAACTAATTTTTTTCAACATTTTCATGCAAAAAAATCCTTTTTTTTTTCTTTTTGCAAAATATGCCACAGAAGTTTTATTTTCTGCAAAAAAGGTGGTACTTAAATACTTTGAATGGCACTGAATGTTGGAATGTTCATCCTTGTAGAGATAATGTTGATTCGTCAGTAGAAGATGAATCAGCTAGTTTCCTAGCCTCTGGAGTTAAGCCGCACTGTTGAGCATATTTTCCCAGAATTTTCTTTTGAAAATGTAAGTTAGGAAGGTTTCTTTTCTTTGTGTAAAAGCGGAATTTTTGGAAGGAAAAGCAAATTTATGCAGGGGGAAAAACCCGCCCCCCCCCCCCCCCCCCCCAAAATTTTGAGAGAAAAAAAAAATTAAAAAAAAACAGAATATCTCCAAAATAACAAAAAAGCGGAAATTCGCGAAAAAACGGAAGAATCTCATCTCTGCACACATAATTTTGGAATATCTATAATGATCATTATTTGCTTGGAAAAAGTGCCACAATATGAAATTTCCCATTTTTTCCCCTTGGAAAACTCAATTGCAAATTTTTTTCGAGAGATAATGTCACAATTTCAATATTTATTGCTGGGGAGTTGTTGTGGCGGTCTTGTACAGTGCAGCCAACGTTGTTACCCTTTGGGCGAAAAGTCTAAGAAGACAAACTTCAGAAGATTGTCTTGCAAAATTTTGAGTTTTCATGTTGTGGCAGTCTTCTTCTAAGTGAATGATATATTGATTTTTTTAACAGTTGATAGCAAACATGTATTGAATTGTCATTAGACGGGGTGTAGTGGAGCTGGAACTGGGTTCCTTTTTTTAAGGAAAAAAAAAAACTAACAAAAAATTGTGAAAATGTCCTTAAAACAGAGCGATTTTTTGTCACCCAGGTTAGAGTGTTCCGGTACTGCTTATTTTGCAACTACATCACTTAGAAAATGTAATGTTTTTACACTATCATAGCAGTGCTAGTGCAAAATGGACAAAACATGAACTTATTTCACTTTAAATCTGAACCCTCCAATTAGTAAATAAAAAACAATGGGAAAAAATGGACTGCATGAAAAAGTGCAGCATAATATAAAATTTTTGATTTTAAAGCTTAAATTTAAATAAAAAGAAATCGGTAGAAGTAAAGTTTACGGTGCACAGCCATTCCTCCCCACTTAGGGTCGCCAAGAGCAAAATGGCTTGGAGATGTGAGAACATTTGTTTGTGTGCACAGTGAGCATTTTATTGTTGCTTTGTGCATGCAATGCCTGCGGCATCTCAAGCGAATTCCAGGCAAATTTTTTAAACAACACACACACACACACACAAAAAAAACATCAGCGGCTTCGTTTTCAGCAAAGCTGGAAAATAGTAGCTTCGCTTTTTCATTGAATGTTAGGAATCTAGGTTTTTTAAAAAAAACTTCCAAAAATGAGAATTTTCGCACACAATGCCTGTGGCATGTTAAGTGTGTTCCTGGCAAATTTTTTAAACTAAAGAAAAACATCAGCAGCTTTGATTTCAGCAAAGCAGGAAAATAGTAGCTTCGCTTTTTCATTGAATGTTACGAATCTAGGTTTTTTAAAAAAAATTCCAAAAACAAGAATTTCAATTTCAAACTATAAATTCCAAATGAAATTTTATTCAAATTCCAAGAAATCAACCAATAAAATCGTAGATAGGACATATTTAACCAATAAAATCACAATGCTAAAGCGCGAAAAAAAATATAACGATTCTAGAGCGAACAAGATACGAATAGGAACATTCCTGCGCAACCAAAACAAATGTTCTGACGTCTCCAATAAGTCTTCTGCTTTGAGAGGAAAGAATTGGCAAGCTAAGCGGAGAGAAAGGGCTGTGTACCGTGAACTTTACTTTAACCAAGAAATCTTATAACAGGGTGGCTACAGAAACTGTGAAAAAAATTTCCCCGACTAAACTTACAACATTTACCTGATTTACGGCTACTAATAATATTAGTTTCCTGGCTTTTTCCCTACTCAGAATCACTGTATGTGTACAATATTGTACATTATTAAAAACAGTTTTACAAGTTATTTAATATGAAAAATGAAATTATATTTTTAAAAAATGGAATGAACATCCTAAAGAAATGTATTCAGATAGTATATTACATTTCTTTTATGTAAAAAATACTGGAAGTGTTAGCAAAATACTTTGCTTCTAAAACTACATAAGAATTCTAAGAAACATTAAAACTACTCTTTGCAACAAAAATTATGTTAAGAGTAAAGGTTATTATGATCTTTGCTAAAAACTTTAAAACAGTTCAATAACTAATTAATGCTCTTTGCATGGGTACCAGAATAACATATTACAACATAAATATAAAAATAGTATAATTATATGTACTAATAATATTTTAGCGGTACTTTTCTGTTAGCTGGGCGCAAGCGAAAAATCGCCAAATAATGTAGAATTCCGCCAAATTTCTTACAACCATTCTCTTGGCGACTTGGCTCGCATTTGGTTCACAATTGGCGACATTTGTGCCTGGCTAACAGAAAAGTACCATTTTAGCAAAGATTTAAACAAGAGAAACTGTCAAAATATTACTTCAAATCTTTATTCTTTAACAAATCATAAGAAATTAATTGCTCTATCAAAAACTTATGCTTTTATAAATGAATATAAGTTTTTTTAATTCCATTTATTATTACAAATAATGCTAGACATAAGATACTAATTTATAGATAATAATTCAAGTAACTATTAATTTTCCCTGATTTTTTGATATTTTTACGAATTTCCCTGACTTTTCCAGATCGATAAAATTCCCTAACTTTTCCCTGATATCCAGGTTCTGTCGCCACCCTGTATAATTGAAAAAAAGTAAAATCCTTTTAAGCCATAATTTGTAAGTGTATATAATTACATTTTGAATAAAACAAGATAAAAAAGCAAAAAAATAAAAACACTTGCTGCTGAAGGCCTATTACTGTAATGGAATTGGGAACAGTAAATCTGCCAACCTACCATTGCTGAAATTATCTTCAATATAATCTATGATGCGTCGAGAGTCTGGAATGATTTTAACGCCATCTTTCAATACAGGTACTTCACACTTAGGGTTAAGTTTCAGAAACCATGGCTCAAACTGTTCACCACGAAATAAGTCTACAATATGAGATTTGAACTTGAGTTTCTTTTCATGTAATGCAAATACAACCTATAAAATAAAGCACAATTTTTTCAATATTATTTGTAAATTAAAAGAAATTTACTAAAAATCTATAAAATATACAAAGAAATGTTAATCATTTACTATATATTTTGGTTCATACAAATATACTGCATGCTCATCAAACTAAACATTTTGGTTAATTAATGCAACGTCTAATAAAGTGAAAAAGAATTATTAGGGATAGACTTCATGATTTGAGCCATGGTGAGATGGCAAGGCAAAATTTAAATGACAAATTCACTGAAGCATAAATTAACCCTCAGGTTTACAGGGAGTCTCTTAGATTATCCAGTGTCTAAATTATGAAATTATTATGATAATAGCATCTTTCATACCACTCATGGGCAGAAAAAAAAAATTTAAGCACAGAATATCTATTTGCTCTATACACAGAATTATCATACGTCCGGATTTCACACTCACGTCTGGATCTTTCAAAATGCCCGGATTTCACACTCATGTCTGGATCTTCAAAATGTCCGGATTTACGCCAGCCAATGCGGCGAGAGATAAATTTAGTTGTATTAGGGATAATCTGTTATATCCGAAAAAGCTGGTGTCATTCTGCCAACGAAAGAAAATCTCTAATTAAAGCAATTGGTATAAACTTTCTTTTACAATTCGTCGGTCGATTTTCAAAAAGAGAAACGGGCTGAAGGTAATGTTATTCCTATGGGAAACTTCAAAAGCCTAGTCGTAAAACCCTGATGACCTTTACAGAGGGTCAGTCTTGGTGTCCCGTTAAGTTGCTGATTGGCAACCTACATTGACACTTCATTCAAACACTTGGGAAGACCCTACTGAATATATTACCCCATCGTGGGTTTAGGGAAAATTTGGGGGGCCATACAGAAGAAAAAATGGAGGCATGTCTGAAGGCAGTCTCTCTCCCACTAGAGCATAGCATTCAACAGCTTTAAAAGCAATAAAATTTGCACAAATGCTGAATTTTCCTAATTATGATGCTATGCATCACAGGTATTTCAGAAATGATACGTCCTGTCCTATGGAAGTCGTCTAGCATGAAAAAAATAGCCGAATATCGTGGATTGAGCTTTCCGGATACTTGGAATCCGGATAATTGAGAATTTACTGTATACAATTAATAATAAATAATTTAATAATATCTTAATACCCTTCGACACCCCCTGGCCACCGTGTCCGGATTTCGATGAAAAAAATTATGATAACCCCCCCAACACTGAGTGGACTGGAAAACTTCACGGATTTTAGCCATGGTAAGTTGATGCGGCACAATTTATCAACAAACTCACTGAAGTGTAAATTAACCCTCAGATTTTATAGGGAGTCTCTTGGATCATTCAGTGTCTAAATTGTGAAATTTTTACTATGATATTGGCATCTTTCATACCACTCATGACCAGAAAAAAAAATTAAGCACAGAAAATCCATTTGCTCTATATACTGAGTGAAATGGAAGACTTGATGGATTTGAGCAATGGTAAGTTGATGAGGCACAATTTATCTACAAACTCACTGAAGTGTAAATTAACCCTCAGATTTTACAGGGAGTTTCTTGGATCATTTAGTGCCTGATTATGAAATTTTTATTATGATAATGACATCTTTCATACCACTCATGACCAGAAAAAAAAATTAAGCACAGAATACCCATTTGTTTTATATACTGAGTGAACCGGAAGACTTCATAGATTTGAGCAATGGTAAGTAGACGAGACACAATTTATCAACAAACTCGCTGTAGCATAAATTAACCGTCAGGTTTTACAGGGAGTCTCTTGAACCATTCAGTGTCGAAATTATGAAATTTTTATTATGATAATGGCATCTTTAATACCACTTATGAGCAGTGAAAAAAAAAAAGTGAAACACAGAATATCCATCTATCCCACACACTCAGTGGCACAGCCCTAACCCTTCAAGACCGCCCGAATTTTTTAACCAATGGTTTAAACACCGACTGCAACTCAAAAATGGACGATATCTGTCATCCAATGAGAAAAATAGATCTCTAGAGATTCTGGAAACAAGGAAAATCAATTCTTCCGGCATTTACTGCATATAACTAACCAGGAACAGAAATATAAGCTAAAGCCTAACCCGCACGATTGTGCGGGTTAGGTCTTAAAGGGTTATAGGAGATGGTCACTCGGTATTTTGACTTGAAAGCAGTGGTGAATCTGGGGGGAAGGGGCTGCAGGTTCCAGAGCTAAAACAAAATTTGATTTTTTTTTTCAAATTACTATACCTGTTTGTTCTTAATATCTTTTTTTAAATAAAACGTGGCAACATTACTTTCTGGCTCGACAGGCTCGAAAATTTTCCCGCTTTTATAGTCTTGTAGAGTTAACGTGGTCAAAAACATTTTTTTGGCTAGTTATTTGTGTTTTTAATAAATTATCAAAAGTATTATGATTCTTATTGTAAGGTAAGTAAAGTTGAAGTGTTTTGGGAACAGCTTTGATATATGACATCACTGATGATGATGAAGCTGTTTGAGATGTATGCTCACTCCTTGGCTGCTTTATCTCAAATTCTGAGATCGCAAAACTAAGAAAAAGGCAATGAAAGTTTAAAAATAAAAAAACTGAATTAAAGGTTATCATGAATATGGCGCAAAAATTTAAGAATGGCGATCACTGACGATAATATTGTTTTGGCGACTTCCTACAACAGCTTCAAAAGTAAGACCCCGTTGGTGATATTTTGTTTTGGAGACTTAAAAATACGATGTTTGAATGTGCGACAAAAAGTCGCCAATACAAGATTATCGCCAGCGATACCATATATCAAAGTTGTCCCGTGTTTTGACATAAGACAAGTCATGACGATGTGAAAATTTTATGACTTCAGCCCACCCAGACTAAAATCCTAAATACGCCACTGCTTGAAAGTGTGTTCAAAATAAATTCCTCGTGCTTGATAATTAACAACACAATTTTATCCTTACTACACATTACAAGAGCGAATTCCAGGAAGTAGCAGATTTAAATAAGGCCAGTAAAATGTAAGTTCAACTACAATACATACATGGCACAGGCTAGGAACAAAAAAAGCTGAACTTAATAAATAATGAATTGTTCCAAACAAAAACACCGAGAAAAAAAAATAAGTACGATTAATTGAACAATAAAATGAATAAATTTCAACAAAAAGTTCTTGAAATTTTAAAAATATTGTGGAATTATTATATTAAAGAAAATTAAGAATGATAAAATCCACGTTTCTGCAGAAATGTGTCATGTCTGACAATAAGAATATCATGTAGCAGTGAAAAGATGTTCTGGATAACATAAAATGTGACCTTAGCTTTCAAAGAACAACATTAATATTAATGCAATTTATTCATGTATCAACTCTCCTCCAGATTCATGTATTTTACACTAAAACAAAATAGTATCTTACATACTTAACAAATATGTAAATCATATATAAATGCATTTGTTTACATTCAAAACTTGGCTAGTTCAAAAATGCAGGTGTTATATATGTATGTATTATGTACACTTAAAAAATAAATGCGATTTAAGTGATATTATTTAGTTAAGTGATATTAGTTAGTATGAAATAATTGAAGCTTTATACAATTCACAATTTAGAGATATTTTATCCTTCCATATATAATTTGTTAAACATCAAAAATTCTGTAATTAACAGGGAGTCAAAATGCAAAACACAAAAATGCTGATAAAATAATGTAATATATTTTATAAATAAATACCAGCTGATCTTTATTTAGCATTATGTGACAATAACCAATTTATTATGTTTTAGAATTTAAGTGAAAATGCTACAAGTGACAGTTTTATCAGCCAATTTTGTTTAACACTCAACAAATGAAATAACCAAATGACTTTTTATTTTTATTGCACAAGAGCCATATGCTATAACAAGCAATCTTTTAAATTCATGCATTTTAATGTAGAGTATGATTCTTACGACAAGTACACAACCAACTTTTGGGTTATTCAAACTATGTGTTTTTGAATCGTACACATTCCAGGATGCCTCTTAGTTTTGAATTTCAAAAGAAACAGAAACATCTTAAACTTGTTGCAATACATAAATTTTTCTTCCCACAAACAACACTTGTTGTATTTTGTATTCTCGATAAATAAGACTGTATGGAATACACCAACAAATTAAGTAATGGACTATGTAAATTCGAAAGAACTCTTTCGCCAATAGGTTAGTTATGTAATACGGTAACAGAGTAAAAAAAGAGAATGACAAAGAAATAATGAACTTTTGATCGTTATGAAGAGACAGCAGCGTAATGACAGATCTTATTAATAGGTATAAACTTTTACGAAACTGTATGGAATAATAACAAAATTTGATAAATGTTTCACAAAATCAAAATTTGAAAACATATGAAAGATATATAGAACTTCAGTAATTCCATTTTGTGAATTACCTTTAAACAAAAATAAGACTGATAATTTTGATAAAGTATTAAACCATTCCCGTTTTCATTTGCTTTCTTCACATCTGAAGATACAGTAGTTTGCAAACCGGCCATATCTATTTATATTGAGAGAGAATGAATGAATAAAAACTGAATGATGAACTGTGGTGAAATCAGAATAGATGAGAGTTTAAAAGTAATCATGAAGTTTCAAAATTAATTTTTTTAACGTTGTAGAGTAATGTACTTCATTAAGTAAAATCTTTGAAAATAATTTTAAAATTGAATATCTAGTGCAAATTTTTGTCAATTTAATAAATCCTTTGAATAGGATGCAAGTAGTCAGTTATTAAGATTTTAAATCATTTCCTGTTTGCGGAAAGAAATCGAAATAAATCCTCAAAAATAAGAAAAAATAATTCATTGACATAAATATTAGTAGATTTTTCAATAATTAATTAAATATTTCAAAATAGTTTTCATGAATACATTATCAAGCATGTTTGGCAATGTTAGTAGTTTAGGTTTGCACACATTTTGTATTATTTGAACGTTGTTGACAGAAATGTTATGTTTACCAATTTGAAACGCGAGAGAGAAGATTCGTCATTTTTAAAAACTAGTTCGCTTGTTCGCTAACATAAACTGGAGATTTCCGAAAATTGTTACATTTTTTTATCTATAATCGTTTGCGTTATTACGAAAGCAATTGGTTTAAATCCTCTATTTATGCATAGTTGAACATAAATTGCAACTTTTACAACCGTGAATTAAGTGAGTAGATTTTCCCAATTTAAATTATTTCTGCATCATTATGATTTTTGTTTTTCTCTATGGCATTGATTAAAATTGCTTCTCATTTGACATATTTGCATGAATAATTTCCTTGCTGAATGATGAAATCATATAAATTCGTCTGAGGCAATTTCAGAAATTGCTATTTCTCCCTTTCATGGCTAGAACAACGGTGGAAGTTGCCTGGAAGATATGAGGAATAAGGAGTTTCATTAAGGAGGTGCATTCGTTTCTTTTGTCAGTTTCTTGCAGTGCCATTCTGTGTGCATGAATTTTAATAGATCTTGTGTGAGGATGAGACTTGTTATCTGATCCTAAACTTCGAGGAGTTGCCTACTCTGTTTTTTATGCATTCTGAGAAAGACATAATGCATACTGAAATGTTTTTTTTGAATATATTTGTATGCCAAAAATTAGGTACGCAGAGTGTTAATCATCAAAGGACTGAGAGTGTAATCATATGTTACATAAAATCTAGTGATGTATTAGGGGCTGACAAATAATAGTTATTCTATATAGTTTTTAAAATATACTCCATTATATTGGTTTTCAATTTTTCTAAAAATTATAAAGTGTTAACATCATAGCCATATTATAGTAATGCTTTAATGTGAGGGTCATTTCATATCAAGTGATCCAGAGGGGGGGGGGGGAAGTAGTTGATTGAACATTTTTTAATGAAATGATTTTTTGTTTGTGTGTTTCTACATGATTTTAGAGTCCAAGAAGACTTATTTTAAATTGTCATCTTTGTGCTAATTCAACATGTTGATTTTTTATGTTTGTAGGGTTTGTGCTAACTTATTTTACTCTGAACTGCTGAAACACAAGTTGATGAAACAAAAACCAGTTTATTCAGGAAGAAACTGCCTGCTATGTTCAGTTCATATTTAATGAAATTTGTTTACAATGTAGTATTAATCCATGTAAAAATGTGACATAAAATGACAGGATTTCACGTTTTGAAGACATATATATCATCCCAAGAAGGTCGCTGTCTTAATTATTTTGGAGGAATAGGTAGTTATGTGAATGTACTGTGTTTACAGAAAATATCAACGCTGAGATTTGCTTCCTTTACAAGTTAAAATTTTTCAAAAATAACGAAAGAAAAAAAAATCAAATTTTGACGATTTATATCTCTGTTGGTACAAAGTTAAAAAATCTGAAATTTGTACAGATAAACCCTCTAGTGTGTATCACACTAGTGCCTAAATTTCATGCGTCGGATTTTTCTACAAATCAAGTTACAAGACCTTAAAATTTGCACACACAAAAAAAACCAGAATTTTTAGCATGAAATGAAGATGCATTATCTTGAGTATATATTATTCTTATTAATAGTAAATTATCATATGATCAACTAATATTTCTTATTACATTTAAACCTTAAAATTATTGAAAACTTTCAAATTAATTCTTATTACATTTAAAATTTCAAAGTAATGCACCATAGGGAAGACTTGGGAGGACCCAAATCTCCCTATGATTCATCCCCTTTAATTTTATTTTTTTAAAAAAGGATTTCAAAGATAAATATCAATGGCAGTAATCATCAATTAGACATTTGCAGAGAAAATAGAGAAGTTATGTCCTGTTTCACATTTTTTGCTTAGAAAAGTAAATTTTTGGTTTTTTATTTGTAAGAACCTGTGCTAATTGTATGTTAAATGTACAAAAATATTTTGGTTTATAAGTCTACCTTAAATAATGTTTTGAAAGACTATAAACTTAATCAAAAATAGTTATTAATATATGCTTTTTAGCATTTTGAATAAAATGACTGTAGGGGGATGTTTGACCCATAGCAAGTATGGGAGGTTTGGCCCAGGCCGAACCTCCCCATATTATAAATATGAAGGGCTAACTCTTTTAATTTAAAGTTAAATCTCGCTACATATTTCTAACTTAATTTCAAATTAATTTGATTACTAATTTCTATGTTTGCAAGATTTCTATCATAGATGGGAAAATTCTGTGCCTAAAATGCTGGAAGCATAGCAAATTTTCATCAAGGCAATATTGTACCATTCATATATGCTATTGTTTATTCTTAGATATTATTTGGCAAATGGGTATTAAAATCTTTAACAATGAAAAGAAAAAAAGTTACATTAGCATTCATTGAATTTCTAAAGATTTCTTCATCCCTCTGTCTCATTAACACTTCAACAGGTTTAATAAAAAAATAATGAAGTTGATAAACAATGTCTTATTTATTTTGATGCCATTTTTCTATAAGTCAAAATAAAATAAACAAGAAAGGTACTCCCAAAATTAATTAAAGTTGCTATTCCGTAATTCTTTTAAAAAGATAAAAGCGTTCAAGCAACAGCTAAGGATTATATTAATAATAATAATAAAAATTAGGAAGAGCTATATGGATAAATATAAAGGCTCTGAAGACGGAAGTATACAATTGAAAGATAATCATCCCTCCTGTTAAGTATTCCCTGATATAAAGAAAAATTAGGAATATTTACAACTTGCCTCCAAGTTACATTATGGATTAACTCCAAAGACAGTCAATAGACAAATCTGCTAGATATGACTGGTTGAAAGGATTTATACACAGGCATAAAGAATTATCTTTGTGCAGCCCTGAAGTCTGGGTATAGCAGTAGGCTTTAATAAAACAAATGTAGTAAAATTGAAAGAATCACTTTGAAAATTAAATTTGACTTTTTTGATTATCATGACTTTCACTGAATGCAATTTATATGCTATTGATGAAATGAACTAATTCTGAATTGTATGCTATGAAGAGGAACAGTTAATTAAGTAGTTAAATATGTCATTATTAATTCTTAAACAATGTTTTATTTTGTTTTTAATAAGTGGGTCAAACCTTAACTAAACCTAAACCTCCCTCAAGTGGGGATATTTGACCCAGTTTTTACTATTTTGGAAATCTTTATAAAAAATTTTTAAAATTATAATAGTGTGGAAATATGCCCCATAATATGAGTTATAAAATGGTGAAAAAACCAGATTTCTCCTATTTTTTTTTTAGAAAATGGGGAACAGTTTCTTCAAAAGTCGATCAAACATCCCAAGTCTTCCCTACAGTGTATTAATTTGACTATGTATTCTTCCGCTTTTTTGTCTTTTTCCGCTTCTAATTTTCATCATTGTCTTGCTCACACATTTTATTAAATAATTTACCATTTTTCTATTTCGTGCGTTTTTCCTCTTTTTTTTTTGCATTCTCGTGCCTGTATGTATATTTATTTCTTTTCTGTTATAATTATGTTACACAATTTTTTTTATTAATGGGATAACACTCTCTGATTATTTAATAGGCCTAATATTCTTAGTGTAGAAAATGTGTGCATTCTCGGACTTGTTTACAAACTTATGTGATGAACAGTGTTCAATACAAACCTTGTAAGTAGAGACATGTCTTTAAATGAAATATCTAAGCGGACAAGTCTCCACAGGCATAGTTTAGCAGCAATACTAGTCAAAATAGTTTGGTTTACTATGCATGGATGTGTGCCAAAGCGTTATATATGGTGTTGTGCCTGCGATAATTACACCAATAATTTTAGGTTATACTGGAAGGAGAAATTTTTGTTTTAGAGTTTTTTTATGAAGTAACAATGATTTGTAAGTACCATGAAAACGAATATTTAATTAAATTTGGCCAAATTTCTTCCCTGATGTGTTCAGGGCAGCCAGTTGATCGGGAAACTGGGAAAAGTCAGGGAAATTTATTCTAAAACTGGAATTTTTTTATTTTGATAATTCTTTTTGGACATGACAATTCGCTGATCTTTTTTTATACATAGAATGAAATACCATTGGCAACCAATGAATATCAGTGATTTACTGACAGTCAAAAACGAATGCCATTTGCGTTTCTGTGCACTAAGCCAGGGAGCGAGGTGTTTACATTTAAACTTCCGAGGGATCGAAATTTCGGCTATTAGTCCAGTCAACTAAGAGTTTGAAAAAGACATTAAATCATATAGTTTTGAAAATTGGTACACCTGTTCATTAAGGACTTCTGATAAACATACTAAAAGTCCCTGGTCGTGGGGGTGTGAGCTCACGGCACCATCTTGGCTTTCATTCCCCCTTTTTTAGTTTTTTCCTGAATATCTCGAAAACTGTTGAGTTTTCAAATTACAGCTGATTTAACAAATTAAAGAGCGTAACATTTCCTACAAATATATATTTTTATTTTTATTCCAGCTTTAATAGTTTCCCAGGTAATGGGTCTCAAAAGTTGTCGCCATCTTGGATTTCATCCCCTCTTTTTTAGTTCTTCTTGAATATATCGAAATCTATTCAATTTTCAAATAACATGTAATCAGGAAATTAAAGAGCGTAAAATTCTCTACAAATGTGTGCTTTTATTTTTGTTTTAGCTTGAGTAGTGTCAGAGATAACGGATTTCAAAATTTGCATTCATCTTGGATTTTATCCCTCCTCCCCTTTTTTAGTTTTTCTTAAATATCTCAGAAGCTATTAAAGCTAGAAAATAAATAAAAGCATGCATTGATTGGGAATTTTATGATCATTAATTTGTTGTAGTTAATGTAATTTGAAAATCAAATTTTTTTCTATGGTTGATGGGCTACCTCCGAAAAAAAATCAGGGAAATGTTTTAAAAAACCTGGATATGTCAAGGAAACTCAAATAGCAAAAATGATGGCTACCCTGGTGTTGATTCTTTTTCAACAACATAAAAAAAAACCTATAACAAATGGAATAGAGAAATGACAGTTATCTATTTAAAAGAAAGAAATATTTCACTTACTCCTTGCTAGTCTGTATATTGTTGCAAAAATGTAATGTCGCTTTCCTGCCTCACTAGTCTTATGATTGGGAAGAGAGTTTTACAGGGGTAAGTATGGGATGGCTGGGACTGGACCCCTGACTTTGGCGACAAATCGATGATTCCAGAAAATGCCACCCTTTCCTCGATATCTCTATTAGGAAAGAAAATAGGCTTGGATGTACAAGAAAACTCCCTGTGACATTATGGCCTAACGGGGAGAGTATATATAAGGGCCGCACTTAGATCAGAGAGTGTGTGTTGATCGACTGGAACTACTTTGGAGTTTTGTCTTCAGTGCGAACTAGGAAGGTGGTGAGCTGAGCGCTATTGAAATTGCTGTTATTGTTGTTATTAGTGATTTGCTGACCATTTGTGTTGCTAAATCTCAAAGTGCTGTACTGTTATTACCTGTGAATTGTTGTCTGTTTACGTTGCTAATCAGTGTAAGATCTATTGTTTGCTGTACCTGTGCTACGTGTTTTCCTGCATATTTGTGAATAAACCTTCATTCTCCATTATCCTGTGTGTTGGACTGTTGACACCATACACCCACAGAAAGATTTTTGTAACAATATTCGACTTGCTATGCCAAAGTCTTTGTTTTACAAAAGCAAAAACTGAGGCCCTCTAATGCAGAATTTTGTGAGCCATTAGAGGTTCTCAATAAAATTGACTCTGCATGTTCTACTTTAGTGCTTACTCCACCTATTACAGTAAGAAAACTGGGCTCATTGAACAGAGGTAGTGCTTTGAAATAAATTTGAATTGTCAATTTTGAATATGAAGATTTGATTAAGAAATTAAAAGAAAACTATAGAATCTGATAGCGAAACCCAAGTGAAAATTCTTAGCCTGCTTCCTATAATTCATGGAATAGGGAGAAAGTGAGTAAATAGTTTAATGTTTCTGAATGTTTAGTTCGATAGCTAAAGAAGTTTTCAAAACTTCAAATTACTCAAGCTCATTAAACATATAAAGCAAGTACAAGTTAATTCATGTATAAAAAGCAATAAGAATTATTAGTTGATATCATATTATAATTTATTTTTTATAAGTATGATACATAATCAAATTAATGCACTGTCATTTCATGCTAAAATTTCATTTTTTGTGAGATTTTTAGGGTCCTGTAACTTGACTTGTAGATAAATCTTAAACATGAAATTAAATGGCAGTATGTAGCCCAATAGAGGGTTTGTCTAAAAAATTCAGATGTTTAAACTTTGTCTATATAAGGTGTCAAATTTTTGATTTTTTTTTTTTTTTAATTTTCCAAATTTGAAAAATTGTAACTTGTGAAGGAAGCAAATGCAATTGTTATTTTTTATTTTTTTTTTTTTTTTAACACAGTACACTTACGTAGCTATACACCTCCAAAAAATTAAGACAGAGAATACATTCCTTCTTGGGATACTATGGCTTCAAAAAATGAAAATTTGTGATTTTTGATGTCAAATTTTTAGGTAGATTTATACTGTTTTGTATGCAAATTTCATTAAATATGCACTGGACACAATAAAGGTTGTTTTTTCCTAATAAATTGGTTTTAGTTTCATCAGCCTAGGTTTTACCAGATCTGAGTAATATAAGTTTTAACTTATACCCTTACAAATACAAAAATCGGAATGTGTTGTAAAACATAAATGGCTACTACCATCAGAATTTGGAAAAAGATAAAATTTTTTAATTCTTTTTCTAGGATTCTGTAATCATGACAGAATCCACAAACAAGAAATCATATGATTATAAACTGGTCAAACAACATGCATTGGATCACTTGGCATGGAATGACCCATCATGATAAACTATTCCTATTTTAGTTACTGCAAAGGTCCTTTAAAATTTTGTTTTCAACTGAATGGGGAAGGGAGTTTTTTTTTAGGGTTCTAGATATGACAATATATAGGAAATTATTATTATATATAGACAATTATTTAGAACTTATCCCATTTACAGCAGTGGCGCTAGAGTTTGCCCGATGAGGGGGGCGCAAGATCTGCCCAACAGGGGGGTATGGTCTCCCCGATGGAGAGAACGACCTGCTGCACAATACTGGTAAATGTAAAGAAATTGGTCTCAAATTTTTGCCAGATCTATATTTATCAGCTAGTTGAATACCCCATACAAAAATTTTCCCTAACAGGGTACAAAAATTTTCTCCAACGGGGGGCACAGCATCCCCGACAGGGGGCCCTGGCCCCCCGGTCCCCCCACTGGCGCCACCTCTGCCCATTTATATCTTTGATTTGAAAGCTGTTTTAGATTTTTATGTATAGTATTTGAAGAAATCCCTCTGACGGGAGATTAATCCGAGAAATATTGACTGATTTTTGAAATTGAGAATATTGCATTTTCACATTATAAAATAAATTATGTGGATCAGGTTTCAGTTTTATTTATTTACTTAACACTTTCTTATACTTAAGGTCATACTGCCAAATTAACAGAAGAATTTTAACGTTGTGTGCCATGAAGAATTTAATTTTGTACATTTATTTTTCTATTTTAATTTTTAGTATTTATTATTATGAGAGATTTGTGTGGATTAAATTGTATTCTATTGTTATTCTCAAATTAGCTAAATCTTGGTGAAGTAAAGTCTGTCATATTGCACCTAGTTGCCACAAGCACATTTCAAATTAAGCAGTGCACATGAGTGGAAACTCGAGCGATGAGGATGATATTTCCCCAGTGTTTGCATTCCGTGCTGACAATATTATGAAAAGGCAACGTGAAGCATATCAAGGTATTTAATTTGCTTTAATTATTTGTTGGAATAGTTTTTTCTTGTTCTCAAATTTTTCATCTGATAATATGGTTGTGTTTTAATTATAATAAATATAAATATTAATTAAATTTTAAAAATTGACATTGTCTATTTATTTTTATTGCTTGAATATTTTAGTATTAACTTAGTTCTTTGATTATCAAGCTTTTTCAGAGAAATAAATTGCTTACTACATATACTGTTATGAATGAATACAGTTTACTATGTATGAAATGTATTTGATGCTTTTTATTTATTTATATTAAGCCAATTAATTATAGAGAGACTCTTGAGACTTCTTGCTAACTAACCTTTCCCAGGTTGTCAAAATAAATTGCAATGAAGCTAGAAAAAGAAGAGAGCATACAATTAGGATTGATTAAAAGTCTTCATTCCTTATTCTTGAATTTTTTAAAGATTAAACATCACTCTCTTCAAATTTACTTTCTCAAAAGTAGATTTGCCCTGTACTTGTTACTTAATTTCATGTTTTGTTATATTTTACCTAAATA